>NMRB01001443.1:81823-98414 GCA_002633025.1 Notospermus geniculatus
AATCACCCGTTTCTAAGGTAGTGTGTAAACAGTGAAAAATAAAACAGTTGAGGCCGGAAGAAATCCCTGATGTATGGTGATTTATCATAGAAGTGGGGATATGAATGGGATATTCTCAACAGAACTCTAGAATATAAACTGGTCTCCATAACTGCAATTTGACACTAACACTGTCAACTTGTCCCGATTGTTGGGGTAGGCCCACTTGTATGATATTTTGCACTACCAACTGAAGGTAGCAGGCTAAGCAACCGGGAGGCTTTGGGGAGCCTTGCTTGCCTAGTTTTCACGTCCGCTTAGCAAGCGGCACAGGTCTCGGATTCGAATCCAGCCCTGGCCATATGGGATTAATCATCCCCAGCTCTTCACGTCCGTCCACATGGGACCACGTGGTGCCTTGTGCTTTGTGCCTTCGCAAGGGCAAGTTAAAGACCCCATCCAAGTGAGGAACATGAGTAGCTTGAGATGGCCTTGCTAGGGCCAATGGCTTCGGCTCTGACGGAAAAATCGGACACAAGGAAGGCTCTGGGTACACTGGTAAATGTACACGTACCAGAACCTGACAGCGATGTTCAATCAGACACCTAGCCATGTTTTGACGACGGAGTAATTCATCCACTTTGGCTGATAAAACTGACCCGAGTAAACTGTCATGAGCCAATAATTTCCAAGAACAAAACACGTCATTGTTTGTCTCGCATCGTTGTGTTCGCACATTAAACATNGCCCGTTCTGCGCCAGCCATTTACGTCGGGATTGGTCATAAATCTAGGACATCTAGATCCAAAAATTTTTATATATTTTTTGGGGGGGGGCAAGCTCCAACCACTTGGAGCCTTCATCGCTCACAGGTGTGTAAAATAGTCTTCTTCATCGCATTTTTCTTGATTAGAATAATGCTGAAATCGCATTTCAGAGAATCAAGATTCCAAAATTTTCTGGGGGAAGCCTTCCACACCCATCGATTCTCCTCAGACCCCTCCAGCAAAATACCCCGGATCCTGTCCTGCATTCCGAATACATACATGTAGGCCTACATCCTAGTATAGGCTAAGCTTGAAAAGATTACAAGAAGTAGTTACAAGGACCATCGGCTGCATCGATAAGGACCACGCGAGACCTTGTAATGTTTACCCGTATCCAAGGTTTCCACGAGTTCCCTTAGCAACGCACGCCGGTAAACTGCTTCCATGTCCACTTATCAGAAGTCTTATCAAAAAGCGAAACTTTTACAGAAAAAACTAGGTTTGTTTAGTAAGAAATGTCCGAAACAGGAGGCTACAGGTTGGTCCTATTCACTTATTGTTATATGAACTGATATGTCGGAAAAGGACTAACCATCTCTAAAAATCAGGTCTTCATACACTCCAAACAGTATAAAGCATATGAACCCCCTGATTATTTAAGGTGAAGCCGTCACTGGTTCTTCAAAACGCACCCGCTCCTGACTTCGTCGCAGGAGTTCTCAATACCGTCTTGCTGTGCGCTACTGCAAGTACTGCATGTAGGCCCAGCACCTACATGTACTTGTATAATTTGTCATTTAGTTGTCTGAGGAGGTTTATGAACTGCTTGAATGGCATTTTAGAAAAGTTTTCGAGTAACTAATCAATTTTTTTGGCTACTCTTTCTAGATTTATTTAACACGACGTTTCCACCAGTGTTCCCTTGTCTGTACACTTGCCAACGACAAGGGAACACTGGTGGAAACGTCGTGTTGAATAAATCTAGAAAGAGTAGCCCAAAAAATTGGATTAGTTATCCAATTTTTTTGGCTACTGTGAAGGTTCGAAATGCATTGTGTACGGTTGTGAAAAGTGAGTATTTGTATATAAATGTTGAAAAATGAAGCTGTTTAGTGTTGCGTGATTCCTATGGCTCTTTGGATACTTGAACTCTCTGCCTAAAGTGTGCGAAAAGTGCCCTACGTTGAGGCCGACGATGTGGCTTTTAGGCCTACATGCCTGAAGTATGCGGAAAGTGCTCTAGGTTGAGGCCGACGATGTGGCTTTTAGGCCTACCCCTCGCATCCTGACACATCCAAAAAGTCGACCTAAAGCTTTTCTGAATCCCTTCCCTGTCAGGCAGTAAATGTAGAAATTTATGAAGGAATTCATCGCCCCGATGACCATGGTTGAGGTGACAATATACTCCATGGTTTCGAGAGTTTTCGGACTAAATCCGACATACTGTCCAGTGAGGTTGACGATAGCAGCAACTTGTTGTGGAGATTCTAACACGATGAACAAAATGGCGACCGCAACCACTCTCCGTGTTAACGCTTTTGTCTGTTTTTCTCTTATATCTTGTCCTGTGCCAGCCAGTGTCGAGCTCAGAGCCTTTATTAACTTGTAGTTCATGATGATTATAGCCAGGAATGGAAGAAGGCAGTCTGTATAGATGGGCAGCTGGTTGACATACACTGCTCTGTAGGAAATCGGATTATCAAGAAAGAAACGACTGATTCCTACAACGGGTTTCATCAAGCCCGTGCATGGGTCGTAAACGTAGGTCAAGTCAAGGACCAAGACATGAGGGAATTTTACAGCGATTGCGATCAAAAGAAAACACAGTACGGCGAGGTAGGTATTCTTTACCGTGCATAGAGACTGTGCCTTCAGCGGCTGACAGACCGCAATATAACGCTCTGCGGTCACCAACACGATAAGCAATGTCGAGAAAAACTTGGTAGTCAGCAATAAAGCCAGAGTATATTTTCGAATATACTGAAAGAATTCGTAATAGCGAACAAGGTGACCTGTGAAAATATAGACAATGGGGAAAGCTACGTGTATGGAGTACATTACAAGTACTGCATTGTCAGCAGCGGCGAGGACTCGGAGGAAAACGGACGTTGATGATTTCTTCAGTTCCAAACCCAAGGCAAGAAATGATAGCGTGTTACCAATCAGGCCGACTACAGCTATGAACAACATAAAGTAGACTTGAATGATGAAGAGCACTTGGTCGCCTATTGTCAGTATAGGGGACATTGGATACGTGAAACAAGACGATGTGTTTGGGACAACGCCCGTCACAGGGGGATCGGACACAGCCGTGTCAGCGGCCATTGCTTCAAGTGGTAAGAGCTACTGCAAAGTGCAACTAACTGGTAACGGGCAAAATCAATGGTAAACACCGCGACCTCGAAGTTCCTGAATGTTATCAAAATCATCGGAACACCACGAGTGAACAATGTAAGAAAGTCTCGTATGCGATAGAAAAAGTTCCTTCCCATATTCTGCCGCCATTCTCTGCCGGCTGATGTCGCTGATGACTGATCACACTCTGTCTTGACCAAGTAGGAAATCACAACGCAGCCGAAATAGTCCCAGGATTAACGACTCGTCTGATTTAGGCAGGGTTCCCTAGTGAACAAACAGGAGGACCCCAAAAGAAGAAGTCCCTAAAGGTGCCCACAGGTCGACAAGTTGCGTCCTGAAGCAACTCGCGGCAACTAGCTTTCAGACGATGGAAGCAACTCGAAGTGACTTATCAGTTGCGATTTTGTCGACCTGAGCGCGCTTTATGAGCGTCCTGTTCGAGGTACAACTGCCATAGTTGCTCCGAGTTCCTCTCAATCGCTAAAATGTCGACCTGCGCGTCGACATTTCAGCGACGGATCCGTCGAGTTGCTTCAAGACACAATGTCGACCTGTGGGCACCTTTAAAGGAAATCGTGTATGACCCATAAAAAGCGTTTCGTCTAGCCCATCCACGACCAGGGGTAACCTTGTCACTACCAAATTGCGGTATATTTTGCGTCCGGACTGCGACACCTTGCGAAAGGTACGGCGACTCATCTGCTGCTGCTTCCTCTCATCTCAAGGGAGGGAACATTAACTGAATACTTAGTAATCGACAACGAAGACAACCTGACACCGCCAAGACACGGATATCATATAGGCCTAACCCCATGCTAAGAGGAGTTGAATTACTATTATACTCAACGAGGGCGGAAAGTACATTTGATTTTTTTTGTAAACAGACGCGAGGCTATTTGTGATCAGTGAATGTCACTAAGAAAAGCTTGGTTTCAAATATGATATAACTGCATAAAAATGAGATTTCGTTTTTTAATGACAAAGCGATAACGCCCTCTGGGCATGAAGTACATTGCCGGAGGCGGGTGCGCTTGGTCTCAGTATAATTTGATATCTAAGACACAAGTGAATTTATAATTAACAATGATTAGACAAAGCGGATCAAAAGTTTGTTAAAGTTGAAGTTTGGGTTTATAGTCGGATATCAACAACGGTAGAGGTGTCATCCGACTTTACACTTTAACCCCAGTCTATCCTGAAACCTTTCAGTAGAACTCAGATGAGCTGCTCATTCAGCGTTTCAATCGGAGCATTTCCGACCGGTCGCCATTTACAGCTGGCTGGGGTGAGGCAAGGGAGGCAAAGAGACCTGCCCAGAGTCTCAAGCCGACAGCGGGATTCGAATCAGGGACCTCATGACCACCAGCCAGACACCAGGAACCGGAACCTTATTCACAAAGCCCCCGTAACTTTAATGGTACGCAAATCCTAGGCTGATAGTGAACAATAGGTTGTCCGCAAAAGGACAATAGTTTGCGCACTCCCGTAAGTTACGGGAGCTTCGTGAATAAGGTCCCAGAGACATAGACCACCGCGGTTTCTCTACTATTGCTGGCAAAGCCATAAGTGGTTTATAAGAAAAAATGGGGCCGCAGCCTGAGTCAAGGGAGTCACGTAATCGATCGTTCTGATATTAGTTGGTAAGGTTGATTGGTTGGCAAACATCAGTCAAATGGCTCTTCAAATAACGTGTCGTGTAATATCGACGGTGGTGAAAAATATACCGCAGGAAAAATGATCTGTGGTAGAAGGAGTCGTGGAAGCTGTATACAAAGTGTCACAAAAATATCAAACTGACTGGTCAGAATATCTAAGTCTAGTTTGTCTTTATGCCAATGCGGAATGGAAAATGCTTCGTTATACACCAAACACGTTATAAAATATCAAGCCTTCATTTCATTTCATTTTCCATCAGGGCCGACGCTAGAGCATTATTGGCCCTGGTACATGTAAGTACGGAACACTGTTAAAAATATCTGTAAATTTACAGTAGAATTTTCACTGCAAGGTTACTGTAAAATTCATTTCACTGCAAACTGTTGTTTTTTTCACTGGAATTTAACAGCAAGATTACAGTTTCTCAGTTTTAAAGACAACATTTGTTGTAGAATTTATACCATTTGGCTGTCAAAATACAGTAAACGGGTGGTGTCAAAATACAGAAACGTGTTGTGTTACTCTGCTGCCAACAAAGTGCTGTCAGCATTTTTAACAGAGCTATTCATGTTCCTCACTTGGATGGGGTCTTTTACTTGCCCTTGCAAAGAAACAAGGTACAAGGCACCACGGCTTACTGTCCCATGCGACGGACTGAAGAGCCCGGAGTGAAATCCCATATGGCCCGGGCTGGATACGAACCGGGACCTGCCGCTTGCTAAGCGGACGTCATAACCACTAGGCTATCAGAGCTATATCATGTTTTAAAATGCAAAGAACCAAGAAGAGTGCCATCAATGCGTTGGTGGATGATGATGAAGCCATAGCATTATTGGCCTTGGTGAGTACGGAAGAGGCCATCTCAAGCTACTCATGTTCCTCACTTGGAAGGGGTCTTTTACTTGCCCTTGCAAAGAAACAAGGCTTACTGTCCCATGCGACGGACGTGAAGAGCCGGGCTGGATTCGAACCCGGGACCTGCCGCTTGCTGAGCGGATGTGGTAACACTCGGCTATCAGGGCCCCTCGAAAGTAAAAGTACGTATAAATATAATATTCAGACCACTCCTTTCAATAAAAAATCAATGCACAGTTTTTCGGATTAATGTCAAGCACCGGCAATTACTTTCCAACCGTTACTAATTGGATAGAAATGATTGACAGGTCCCAGAAAAACCATGCCCTAAGTAATTGGACACTTCTCTGATGACTTAATTAGATACACGTACTTAGTGGTAGTGGAGGTTATTTTTGGCGGAGTGATGCTTTGAGTGGGTGAGTGGTTTCTCATATCAGCTGTAATAGACCCATTTCCCACTGTTCTAATACCTTTAAAGACCAAGTTGTATCTCAAAATCCGACTACATGTACAAAAATTATTAATGAAGTGTATAGAATACAGAAATAAACATACAATTTTGCTTTTTATTTCATCAAATTCGGGTGAGTAGTTTGGAATATGTGTGTGAAAATGTCAGTGCTATTTTCCGTATAGTAAGAAACTAGCCAGGGCCAAAAATGCTAATTTATGCGTGATGTCATTGCAGGGATAAATGAAATCAAATCTGAGCCATCCATCGTGAAGATAAAGTTCATTTTCACTCACATATTTACTAACAGACAAATTTCTGACTTCATTCTTTCACATGAATAGTTGCGCAAGTCCATTACAGCACTAAAATGCATGATCATTATGCAAATTCTTGCAATGACGTCATGAAATTAGGCCAAACATTCTCCTCTGACCAAATTCATTAAATACGTTATAACTTTTTAACCAGGTGGAATTTTTCAATGAAGTAAAAAGCATCTTGATCAGCTTTATATTCGCTAACTTTCTAACATGAAATAATAACGGGTTTCTAAGGTGAAAGACATAGCTTCCTACCGGACTCGAACCCAAAGTACAGACCCTCGCATTAGGCATCAATCGACAACATTCAGGGGCCGCACGCCTTAACCACTAGGCCAAATCCCCATCTTTAAAAAAAGATGGGGATTGTAAAGTTGTAAAAAACAGGTGCAACTGGAACGTTGAGAAATGGTAAAGGCTACTGTCGCAATAATTTCTCGGAATGAAACATACAAATTTGATTGGCCAACGGGTAACCATGGAAACACTAAATGCCATCTAAAATTTCCCTCACGAAACGAGATCAGACGTTGTGATTGACGATAGCGTTGGTAAACCGACAAAAAATCTTCGTGACTGATGAATGAAACAAGTTGAAAAGTGAGTGAGCAGAATTTTTCCACCTCATGCAACTTTTATGACTGTTGCTCTTCCCCTCTGACTGGTATACCTCTCATTCTCAACTTTACCATTTATCTCAATAATGGCAGAATTTTCGTGACATTACTATTACATGATCTTTGACAAATATACACTGGATGTATTTTATCGGTAACATTAACAATTAATCATTATTATCCTTTTATCATACGATATCGGTGCCGATTTTTCTGGTTGCTTGGTGACGCGTAGCGAGATCGCTCTGCATTGCTGTACAGTACGGATACATGTTAACACAGGCCTAACTTCTGTGGAATGCCGAGGCCGATAGTGCCTGGGGGACATCCAGGGCGTAGGAGTAGGCCTATACAAAGATCTGTCGGAAGTTAGTAGCGTTCATCAAAACAAAATCATAGTCAATGATATCACAGCTATTACACTCGTGGTTGTATTGCATGTAATGCTACAGGATAGAACATACGGTGAACGTAGAGATCAGGGTCGACCGCACAGAAGGTCCGATAGTGCTACCGGGCGCCTATCGGCAGTTAGTATAACGCATTTTCCCATTAACTAAACCGCCGATAGGCACCGAAAGCACTATCGGACTTTCTGTGCGGTCGGCCCTGGGACTTATACAACTGACCAATTTCATCGTCATTTGTCATTTTTCATCTGCTCATGGGTCAGCACAGTCAAGGGGCTCTGCCAGGAAATATTTTTGAAATTTTTTAAAATAAGCAAACGCCCATGTAGTGGCCCTTTTTGTGTCTTGGAGGGTACGAACTTAGTAACGCTGAAGGGGTTATTGTCGTCCTGGGTACACATAAAGTGTACCCAGGTTCGATGTCGTCAAGTGAAACTGTACCCTGGGTCCACTTTCTTGTTACAAACTGTACCCAGGTTCTGATTTAGAGACCTCGGGGCGAGGTTGTTCTCGGTGAAGTCACTTGATATTGTGCCTGCAAGTTGGCCGTGCAAAAAGTTAAAGAAGAGAAGTTGGAAGAATTTTATTTTTGACTAGCTGGACAGTTTTCAACCTCGGATGGTTACAGAAAAAGTTAATCAACTCGCCAGCTAGACAAGAAAACGTGTCATTTCCATGCAGGCCTACTACATGTGCATGTGCCATTGTGCATGGCCATGATGGGTTTGTTTGATCATGTGTCATAACTTGCTGGGCAAACACTGCGGGCCTGTGTGTTCGATTGTTTGGGGAGGTGTGAAAAAGGGATTATAGAGGGGCAATTAGCTCGCTGTTCCTCCTGTCAGTACACTAGTAATTCCTCCAAGGTCATAGCAACAGGATCCTGGAACCAACATACGCTAATTCACGTATCCCACGAAATCTTGAGAATGAGCTCGTCCCTAGGTCTCCAAATCAGAACCTGGGTACAGTTTGTAACACGAAAGTGGACCCAGGGTACAGTTTCACTTGACGACATCGAACCTGGGTACACTTTATGTGTACCCAGGACGACAATAACCCCTTCAGCCTTAGTAACCAAACCTAGTGATTTCAAAGTTGGTGTTAACACGGTGTTTACAATGCATTAAAGCATTGCAAACACCGTGTTAACACCAACTTTGAAATCACCCTGTCAGGTGAAGTTATGCTGCCCCAGAGTAAAGTAAACCACTTTGAGAAGGGCCAGGGTTTGAGCCTATTGTTGACTGTATTATGTGACTTGTGTTATGCAATGTGTTTGGGTGTTAGGCATTTTGGCTGTGGTGTGTGTTCAGATACACTAGATGATCCGACCTGTGCAGACCTGTGTAGCACTTTAGGTTCGTTGTGTGCGCAACAGCCTAGGCTGTATCAGACCATGGAGGCATCCATGATCAGACTAGAGCTGAGAGTTGGCTGGTTGGTATGTTGCCCTTTGGTCAGCTTGGGAAACTTAGATCTGATGCGCTATCGCGAGTTGTACTGTCCCGCAGATGTTTGGTCGTGTACCAAGAACTGACCAGTGGTCGTGTAATCAGACGAGCCGATACGATGTTTCGCTTGAACATATACATACTTTAGTACTCTTGTTTGTGTTGTTTGTCCATTGTGTATCACATTGCATTAATTTACAATTACACTCTATTTGAAACAAACTTGCGTTCTTCATTCCATTTTTACGGCACACTTGTTGTTCGGTGTTTGCACAGTAAGCACGACGCCTTGTTTGTTACAGTTAGCAAGTCATTTTTTTTCAATTTTGAGAAATATGCTTTAAGACCAAGCCAACTATTGGGTCATATGAATAAATCCGAAATAAAAGCATTTACTTGTCTTTATTCATATGACCCATTAAATAGTTGAATGGTATCAACACAACTTTCACCAAAACGTGACTTGCTGGGTAGGTTTTTAAGAATTGAGAAGAAACGTACTTCATCACCTCTCTCATATCATCAGCCATTCTGATTCACTTGACCTTTGGTCCATCCAGAGCGATTTTTTACTGGCCAAGGTAAAGTGCAAGTTTTTGAGGGCAAACCGACCGTGTCTTCTATCTCCCGAGATAAACACAAACAGTTGATACAAAGCATCTGCCATCCCACCATCAGTCATGCGACGCTGATATAAATAATTAACACCAACTCATTAATATTTTATCAACACATTTCTCCGTGTTTCAAAACAACACTGTCAGCACGATCCGCCTTAACCACTCAATACTAGCTGAAAGATACGAGGGGGCTGTTCCATGCACCTTGTAGTGGTTTTGCTAATCCAATGCACACGCAAAGGAGATACAGTACATTTATGTTTTATTCTTTTTAATTTTTTTACAAATTGTTTAAAAATTGTTGAGAAGACTTTTACATGAGGTAACTTTGTGGTCTTCGACTCGTGTCATCAATGGGTCAGGGGTTATTCGGAGAACCAGCTAAGGAACGCGGTACCAGAGAGTATATTATGGTAAAGGATAAAGCCAACGGTAACTGCAGATCTTACGCCTTTTGGCGTGTCCCAACTTTGCCCACAAGAAGAGGTTAGCATTGCTTATCATGGAAGGGTGGGCCTAGAAGTAGCATTATCTATCATGGAAGGGTCAGACCTAGTGTAGGAGTGTTTGGTAAGGGTTAGCATTTTCTGCCATGGAAGGATTGGGCCTAGAAAGGTTTGGTGAGGGTTAGCATTATCTATCATGGAAGGGTTAGTCCTAGAAGGGTTTGGGTAAGGGTTATCATTATCTGTCAAAGAAGGGTTAGGCCTAGAACGGTTTGGTAAGGGTAACATCACGGAAGGGGTCAGGCATAGAAGAGATTGGGCAAGGGACGGCATTATTCGTTACGTAACAAGCCCCAACCTAGAGAGTCTGAAATGTCCCCAAAGATCTGTGATGTAGCTATAGGCATATGGGATCTATGACGTCAACTGTAGTTGTTTATTTTGTTGTTGCAACATGGAATGCAGCCATCTTTTTAAGAGGCGTTCTGCAAGTGGGGCACTATTGGAAATTTGCAAATTGACATGAAGAGCTGTGCAACAACAGGTAGACAATTTAACACAGTATTGGAAGACAGAATATAAAGTGTTAAATGAGAATTCAAGTAGAAAGGAACAATGTAATAGAATCGATCGAACCTTCAACACTGTTGTGAAGATTGTACATCGCTGCCTGGTTCGTATTGATCGGCAACCCTCGTTCTCTAGCATCCAGTGGATCAGAGCTCGCCAAGCCGTCAGCATGGTTGGGTCCTGAGGTTACACGTGCCCCTCTTTTTGGCCTCGTTGCCAGTTTACTGCTGATTTACAATCCGTCCAGAGACTAACGAACCATTATTGGTGGATAATTTGTGGTTTTCTGCTGCTGAACAAAATCATGAGGATGATTTGAGATCGACCTGTTGGTGTTTTTTTCTTTAATGTTGTGATAGAGACAAGAACTGACGATGGGGATGTGCGGCTCAAAAGAGGACAACCCAAAGAACAAGACGTATCATCTCCAAACATGTTTGGAACACGAGGGAGGGATTAACTGCATGGCCTTGTCGGACGACGGATCTGTTCTGGCCACGGGCAGTGAGGACCGTACGGCTCGACTCTGGAGCACGAAGACCGAGAGGTGCGAGTGTATCGGGATCTTGTCCGGGCACGAGGACTACATAAACTGCATCTTAATCGAGGAGAACTTCGTCGTGACGGGCTCCGCGGACAAAACCCTGCGAAAATGGGACATGTCGTCATGCGAATGCGTCCTCATATTCCGTGGTCATAACTCCCTCCTCAACCGTATTATCTGTAATGGAGATTTCATCTTTAGTAGTAGCTATGACCGAACTGCCCGGTGTTGGGATTTTGAATCCGGGGAGTGCATACGGGTGTTCAACGGTCACAAACGTGGCGTCTACCCTCTGGTATTCATCCCGGGGGAAGATGACGACAGAGATGACAGTTTCGAGATAGAATCTTCCCGTGATGTCCTGATCACCGGCTCGGCAGATTTCACGGCCAAGTCGTGGTCGTTTGAGACGGGGAAATGTCTAGTGACTTACCGAGGCCATACGGCGTCCGTGACCTGTATGGCTACAGACCCTGCCGGGAAGATACTATTCACGGGGTCTTGTGATGGGACCGTCCGTAGCTGGGATATCGCGGAAGGGGAGGAACTTAAGGTATTCGAGGGACATCAAAACGCTGTGATTTGCATGCAGGTAAGAGCCATTTTAGAATATCACATTCACAATGCTTCTAGACATCGTGACGTACATGCACATTATAAAGGTCGATGGTCACTTTGCCTTTGAATACGCTCCTTTCAATGAGCGAGGGTCGGAGTGGTTGGTCAACGCTTGTCGGGGCAAGACGGCGTAAGAAGAGTGAAGTGAATGTTCCCCCTAGTTCGATGACAAAAATGAAATGGTCTATGGACCATGTGTTCACCTGGGTGAAAGTACCAGGGGAACGAATAACAAGTGTCAAGTTGAAATGTTCCAGGGAAACATACCAGGTTACTGGTAGAACATTCTTTGTGGTACATGTATTTTGTTCATGAGATATGAGCCAAAGTACATTCGGCAGCAAATCCAGCAGTACAAGAGGAGAAAGTCCTAGGGATGCACGTCCAGGAACGACAGTTTGTTGTTGGTGGCTATATTCGAATGGTCATGGTCTCTATAACCATATCATAATCCTCGGTGAACATTAAAGCCGGACTTAGAATCTGGGGGACTATGATCCCTGTCACACCTGACAAGTGTGTGGAGGCCTTTACCCAGGTTATTAGCTTTCGCTGCGCCTGTTCTAATAAAAGTAAAGCGCAGATTCAAATTACATTAAAAAATCGTGCAAAAAACCTAGGATATCGCTTAACCTATTTGTATAAACACCTGCTTTATGAAGATAAAGCAAATCGATTCCTCAGCTATAACGTGCACAACGCCTGGTTTACCAGATGATAAAGGCCTTTTTGTCGATAAGTATCGTATATAAACTAGCGAGTACCCGTGGCAATCGGCGATTGTGAGTTTGGCCGAGGTTGGAATACACGGCCCGACTGGAATTGGTGGACCAAAACGGAGCAGCAGGGAGAATTTACATGTAGCAAGCAATGGAAGAGCACTGCTAAAAAGTAAAATTGCGACCACAACAAAAAGTCCTTTTCGCAAATTAAACCACCCGTTCCATCAGGATATGGTATCCTCTGATACCATGCCGAATTTCGAGGCAAAACAAAGCTTCCAAGTGTGACATTATTAAGCCGCCTTCCAGTATTATTACATAGACATGTTGTGGCTAATGACACAACAGGGGAAGGGCCAAAACCTGACTTGACGAAGAAACAACTGACTATTTATCTTTAAATTGAGAGAAAATCCCCAGATGAAACCTGAGGAAGAAACAACTGACTATAATCTTTAAATTGAGAGAAAATTCCCAGATGAAACCTGAGGAAGAAACAACTGACTATTTATCTTTAAATTGAGAGAAAATCCCCAAATGAAACCTGAAGAAACAACTGACTATTTATCTTTAAATTGAGAGAAAATCCCCAGATGAAACCTGAAGAAACAACTGACTATTTATCATTAAATTGAGAGAAAATCCCCAGATGAAACAAGAAACAACTGACTATTTATCTAAGTTGAGAGAAAATCCCCAGATGCCAGTAGGCCTTTTTACACCCTAAGGCATCAACCCTAACTCTGTTTTAATGTCGCCCAAGGCATCAACGATTCATACGGAATACGGGAATACTTCGTTTCATTATAATATCGATATCAACCCTATGTTCAAATTCTATATAAGCCTACGCACAGACGAGAAGAAACCCGACACAAAACTGCTTTTTTCAATGGAAAAACAGTTCATGGCTTTTTTCTTGAGTTGCGCACTGGGAATTTTTAGAAAGAATTTGACATCGTGTGTGGGCATTGACCCTGAAAAGTAGCGCCATGTACAAATATACATCTTACTCGCGCTGTGCGTTGGCTCACTGAAAGCCAGGCTCACCATTTAAGAAGTACCAAACAATTTTTTTAATTCTCGGAGCATTTTAGTAAATTTAGTTTTACGTCCTATCTATCTTTTTCTATTTAACTTATATCTTGAATTATTTTAGTGTACAGTGCACAGAATTTTTTTTACATATTTAGCACTTTAATATAATGCATGTAAATTATTATTATTATTATCATAAAAATACCCTAGACTCATTTGTTGACGGAAAGTGAGTCGGAAAAGGTGATGACCAGAGGGACATGCATAAATACATTCATGTAAAGAAATCTGGTTTTGAGTTCTTTTTGATAAAATGTATATGAAGAAGTAAAAAATAAGGTGTTACAGCAAAACTACTTACAAGTTCTAAGCTGAATATTCTTCCGTCAAATTGGCTCATTCGAAAACATCTCTAAACTCTTAATTCTTGTCGGTCGATTGCGATTTCCGTCACAACGATGTCAACCTGGAAAGGAAGAGAAATATCAAGCTTACGTTTCGAATTTAACTCCCCCCACAGAGTTTCGAACCCACTACCCACTAAGTTAAGGGCCTGTCACACTAAAGTAGTTCACAAAACGTCCTGCCCCGTCCTAAAAAATCGTAAAACGGGCTAGAACGTGTAACCCTTGGCCAAATAATGCCTCGATGTTCTGGAGCACCCTTCCCGTCCATGAAGTTCGTAAAAAGACTGTAAAAAGTTGCCACTACGTCCACTCCGTTCGCACACATGCAGTTTGAGTCCGTTCGGCAAAATTTTCAAGAACGTGCCGGCTGAGAACTAGCTCAGTGTGATTGGGGTATTACCCCTTCTTGGCAGTATTGCCGTGCGACTTGCTGGGTAGACGGACCGAATTAGTGTTTTTCGACCAGCTAAATCAACTGGATTATGTAACCTTCAAAATGTCGAAAACATGAATGCAGACTAATAGGTGCGTGATAATCTTGATCAAATTTGTAAAATAGTGCCGATATTGTTGAAATTCCAGTCAAAAAAGTTGGCACAAAATAAATGTACAGTGTACATTTTTGTACACATATCTTAGCCAATCAGAAAGTGTCTTACGTTGGCTTCGGCAAAACCCTTGATTTTCTGATGATGATGTCCAATGGCGATATGTTAGTTTCAATATAAGCCACTGAGATACAGGAAGGTTTATAATGTTACAGCAACCCAAACCTGTTTACATGGGACGGAAAGTCGTTCAAAAACATCTTATATGGGAGTCTTTTCATAATTTTGTAAAAAGTACATAAAACACCGCAGACCAATTCCGCCAAAAACCTGACAAAAACTGAAAAATTGTATTGAATCAATTGCTGTTGTCATGGTTACTACCATATTGTATACTTAGTTAAACACACGATTCACATCACCTGTCAAGTACCTCACCGACAGGGAATGAAAACACAGGCCACGGGTTGGTACCACCGTATCTTGGCTGGAAATAATGTACAGCAATGCACTGAATTCAATTGAAATTCAACTGTCTACACTCGGCCAAATATGACTCAATACAAGTTCAATGCTACCCACTTCAATGCTTCAATTTGCACGTTGTACCACACGAGCCTCCTAAAAGAGATCTTCAGGTGGTTAGCATATATTGGTATTCGGGTAGAGGTGTGATGAAATCATGGCCGCCCAGCCTGGCAAGTCCTCACTCCACTGTTCGCATTTGCGGCGAACAAGAGTGGGCCCAAAATTTCGTGTTTAAAGGGGCCATGAGAGGTAGCTCCCAAAAGGCACTTTGATACATGTATGGCTTAAGGAATTAAACCCGTGGCGGAGGGTCTTGGTTGCGACACCAAATCCGCGAGGGTGGAGCTAAAATGTAGTCCAAACCCGAGGCGCTTCGCCGAGGGTTTGGACGGAATTTTTGGACGCGACATCTGTGAATCACGCACTGTGTGTACAAGCCTGTACATCGTGCCTGTATCGTGCACATCTGTGTGCAGAGACAACAGCAAGCTGCAGGAGTCGAAATGAGATCGCAGGGTGCTTTCTTCAACGGACTATCCGCAGGAAATGTAGCTGATGGTACAAAACGTCGTTGGGATAGGCCACTGAGTATCCATCTCGCCGACATTCGCAGCACTACCTCGCTGAATGCTCGAAGCGAGAAATGCTGGACGCCAGACGCCATGGAAACACTGAGCCGGGGGTCTTGGTTGTGTCACCCAGACCCGCTCCATTCAGAATGAGGCTAATGCATTATCCATTTGAAACATACGCACGAGATACCAAGGTATTTTAGAATATTCTACCAAATAGATGGTACAATGTATGAGGATCTAACTGTGACATTATATTTTAAACAAAATGCAGTATGTCAACATTTGGGCCCAAATTCATTGTTTCTTGTCCCGCCATGTTCCCCCTACCATCTACACATGCGCGACAACTCTACAGCGGACGTTAGAGGGCGAAGTCCAGTATTTTGCGTTCATTCATATACATGCTTTGGGCTTCACAATTCGTGTAGGCGGGATGCATGGCGTCACAAACCACTCATATACGACGCACTCAGTCCAAAGTCCTTCCAGCGAATTAGCCAATTATTCATTTTTGAATCAGCCCGTGAATAATGCATCAGCCGAAGATACATACAGCTCATTTAGGATCGAGCAATACAGAATATAAAATGTGAGTGTTGTTGTTGTTGTTGACGAGCACTTGGAACGCCGTATTTCATGTTTTTGGCAAACCATGAAGTGACATACATGAGTCGAAACGGCGAACGCTGAAACAGTGCTTAGTTAACGTGGGATTGCTTAATGAAGAACACAAATTACTCATTGGGCGGGTGCTCCTGGAGTAATGATAGGGTAGCCTATTAATCATGATTTTCTGCATAGCGTGCTATATCATGTGGTGGTTGGTTGTCCGAAGGGAAATTTTGCTATGGCGACAACATGATGTAAGGAACAAATCTCAACGTCCTCCCACAGCAGGGCTTTGATCTCGCTCCTCTTCATACACTCGCACTTGGGGAGCCTTGATAGCCTAGCGGTTGTCACGTCCGCTTGTCAGGTCCAAGTGTAATGTGTGAGAATGCCCCCCGTATGACAATGCCCGCTTTATTGTTCGGCGGACACTCAAATACAGAAAGACATGTTGATCAGTGCCTCCCTCATTGTTACGTTGCCACTTATTCCG
>NMRB01001443.1:105067-120551 GCA_002633025.1 Notospermus geniculatus
TTAATATTGCTACGATGACGGAGTTCCATACGGCATAAACATTTCTGGGTGAATCGAACATAAGACACTAATTTTGACGTCATCCAAAACGTCATCTCGGTCTCCACTCCCGCGTGAGTCAGCCCTTCCGGCTAACTGATGTACATGTACCCACGTTTTCACAAAACCAGGAAAGAAAAACTCAAATATAGAGAAATATTTGAATAGCTATCGATTGTCAGCGTTCAAATAGAACACTTGGTGTTGACGGATGCCATAAATATACTTCTGGAAATTATTGATAGCTTTTACACGATGATATTGACTGGCGATCAATTGATTGGTTTTCTTCATTCGTCTAAGTACATGAAATTTCTTGGTGTTGATTATCTACATAATATGAATATGAATAGTAGATAAAATGGTCCATGGACCATGTGCTCACCTGGGTGAATGTAACAGAAGAACGAACAACAAGTGTCAAGTTGATAATTATGCTCCAGGGAAACCTTATACCAGCTTAGAACATTCTTTGTGGTATTGTTCGTAAGATATGAGACTAAGTACATTTTCCAAGATGGACGACTGGCGGCCATATTTGAAGTCCAATCCTACTGAAATTTGCGGCATTTATATATAATAGGGCGCCAAGATACATACCATTTGGGGTAAAAACATTCTAGCTGCTGTACTTTAACTTTTGGGCACCGGACGATAGGAGGACGAAGGTGCAGTATTAGAGAGTTTTCGCAAGGCCCCTGAAACGCCGACGCGAACGTCTATCCTATTGTTCGCTGCTCTCTTCGTGACATTGAACAATGGGATTGGCGTTCGCGTTGGCGTTTCGGGGGCTTTGCGAAAACTCTCTATTTTATACTGATACACCCCGTATGATTTAATATATTTCTCTGACAGCGAGTTTTACTGATATTTAATATGATGCTAAAAGCATGAAGGTCATAAAACGCATATATTATGAATTATTCAAGATTTCTGTTGTAGGTACACGTAAAGAATTAATGGACCAATATTTCCGTAATTTGAATCTAAAGAGGAAGTACGTACACAAGGACAAAACATGATGGCGAATAAATGTTGTAAATATAAAATGAGATAGAACACAAATGTTGGTTAATTAGAAAAAAATAACATAATGAATAGAATATGTAAATATTCTGTGTCCATTTTAATCAATGGTAAAGCCATAGAATTGATTTTGTGATAGATGACTGACTTTTTGGATGGTGTTTTAATTCCCTCAGTTTCTTTTTTCAAATATTTTATCTTCATTTACTATCCTAATCTTATTGTAAAGTGCTTAGAAAATGTTTCTCATTATTGTAGCACTTTAATTGAATAAATATTATTGATATTATTATTATTTGAACCCGCTTGATTTTTTATCCCGATAGGGCGGCGCTTTGTTTACATCATTAACGACAGCCAGTAATTTCTAAAGTGCGGAATGAGTCGGAACGACAACAATAGGGACGTTGAGATCAGCGACTTATCACGGTTCCTACACGTATACGGATCAAAATGTGCACAAAATTTGTCATCGTTGTAAAGAATTATATCCGTATACGTATAAGGATCCTTGATAAGTCGCCTCAACCTCCCTATTGCATTGTATGTAAACTACGCATCTCAACCTCTGTGCACATCCCACGCAATTTTTTTTTGTCTTTTCGGGATAAGTTTTTGAATAGAATCCACAATTCACTCAGTCGCAACATAACGTTTTAAGCGAGTGCCTGAATCAGGAAAATATTGACTGAATAAGCAAAAACATAGTAGTATTTCAAACTTATCCATTGTAACGCAAATGTAGGTCCCTACATGTATCTATTATCAACCTAGTATACGTAGATTTCGTTTTACATTTTTTTCGCCACAGATACCTCTCAGCAGTCGGGTGAAAAAGGGAGTAGTTGGCCACAATACACAGGTTGGCCACCAATATGAGCTGTCAATCAGATGACCAACAGGTGTCAGTAGGGTCCAATTCAATGCCTAGCGGACCCATTCATGGCTGACTGAGCACCAATCAAGAGGATTTTCGTTTGTGCCGTCTTTTGGCAATAAGCGCGGCTGCCTGCTCCTATCGATAGACTATTCTTTGCATTGGAGTGTCGCTGAGAAAATATCTGTCGAGAGGTATCCGAACACCGCATGGTGGCCAATCAACTCTGTGGTAATTTCAGTGGCTGAGATACTAACGTCCATCCTGAAGAGCGCATGTCACCAAGCTTGGGAGCGATGCTAAGAGGACCTGACTTCTCAGGGGCGTAGCTAGCTTTTATGGCCGGGGGGGGGGCAAAATTGAACGAGTCTGATGGCGAAGTGGGAGGGGCGCCTGGGGGTCTTCCCCCAGAAAAAAATGAAAATCTACATCCTCTCACTATTTTCCCCACATCTGACAGCACAATAACTTCGCTTGAAGAGGGAAAATGACCTTTTAGAGGAAAAATTTGCTTTGTCCCTTTTTGCTCGGGAGGGGCATTTGCCACCTCCCCTGCCCCCCCCCCCTAGCTACGCCCCCGCTAGGGATGACCAACGTCGTAAATTCTACTCAGGAGTCGATTCAGCATCATATCAATTTTCATTGTAATCTAAAATACATGTAATGTACAACTCCTTTTCTTGCAGGTTGTGAATAAAATAATGTACACCGGGAGTTCTGACCATACAGGCCGATCCTGGGTTACTGAATTCGGTGATTGCACGAGAATTTACAGAGGGCACAAGCACACGGTCAGCACCATCAAATTCCACGACGGGTTCAGTAAGTATTAAACATTTCTTCATCTCATTTCCAAGGGTTCTAAAAGGCGTCAAAACAAGGACCAACCACAGTTGCTTTAAATATGAGTCAGAGCGGTGGGGCAAAATAGTAAATTAAGTAGTAGGCCTATATTTACAAGACTTTTTTATTCGCATGTGTTCAAAATCCCGGGCCTTTAAACACAGTGTATTATACGAATTTATGCCTTGTTTCTGCAACCCTGGATCTAGGCTTAATATCATCAATACAAGATTTCTATAATTGCGATATTTTATTTCGAAAACTCTGCTGAGCGCTTTTTCCTTTGTTGCTTTTAAGAACCAACGATTCGTTCTGCTGCTGTGGATTTACATGTAGGGTTTCTAAAAATGTCGTAAAAAACTGCAACACGAAGCTGTTCGGGTTCAAGTGCAAAACTGGCGTGGATTTGTCCCCCCTTCAGCCCTTCCTATGAAGTAATCCTTGCATGAATGTTTTCTGTTTCAGGGTTCCAAAGCCCAGTCACTTCACCTTATAATTCAAAACCCAACTGTTCTGTAAATGATTGATTTTTTCAGAGGAGAAAAAAATGTCCCATTTCAATGTTTGAGAGAGTTTCGATTAACCAGCCTGTGGAAACTGAGAAGCCCCTTTGCGAGAAGGCACTGGGCCCTTTTTAAATCACAGCTTTTTTCTCACCACGTTTCTTTTATGTTAGACATTCCAACGAAGATGGTGGTCTACTAGTTCTCCCACATGACGTCGTTGCCATTCATTGTCCAAGTATGATATAACACTACCAAAGGCATTTTCTCAGACAATTATTTGACCTAAACTTTTGTGCCCGTGGCCCGCTCGACCAGCTTAGCGGCCCAGCGGCCATTGAATGGCTTCTGGTCACGTGCCTGGAATTGACCAATCAGCGCGGGGTTACATGGTAAAAGAAGTAGATCTTTAAAAACCCGGTTTTCTCCATTTATCATAGATAATAATACCGAGTAAAAGGCAATTAAATATTCTGTTTGACACAGAAATAATTAAGAGAAAAATAAATGTCAACTTTGAGAAAGTTTGCTAACGACTATAGCAAGCCTGTCTTCCAGTGGTGTTACATGTATTACTACGCCGATTTGGAATATCGTGCGAAATTACCCCTCATATTTTCAGTACCCCAAACCCTGAAATTATCATGGTCAACCCACAACGAAAACTCCATGGTTTGAAGGTTTAGGTTAGGGTTATGTTGTGTCCGAACCGTTCCTTCCAACGAAGGTCTGGGACCGAGCACGGGCATCTCGCCATTTCTAATGTAAATGCATTGGCCATGCATTACAGGTGCGTGACCTTCTGACGTTATAGGTGAGAACTGTTAGACCGCCATCTTTCTTGGAAAGGTCTACATTAGGAAAGCAGAGGAGGAGGAATGCAACAAGTGGACATCACGGGGCATGGCATGTCTACTTTGCCTATTTCGTTGCGTATAATTTGCTTCTTTTGCAGTATTTACAGGCTGCGGCGACGCCTTGGCCCGCTGTTTTGATGCCAAGTCTGGGGCAGTCAAGCGCACATTCAAAGGCCACGATTCAGCCATCAATTGCATTCAGGTCTATTTATAGCTACCAATCGCATAGCGTAACGTCACCGATAGTGCATGATGGGAAGGCGGATGGTCAAGACCAGAGCTGCAGATTTACTGAAAGTCACTTCATACAGATTTCTTCCAAAATACTCGTTCACTAATTAAAATTGTTTTAAGACATCTAACGCTCAGAATAACTAAGTAGCAACATTGGTTATTTTTTGTGACACCCTGATCAAAGTTCAAAGTTCCTGCCCTGCATGAAGGACAGACTGCTGCAGCTCTGACCATGCCCACCGCCTTCATTCGCTTATATTACCATTTTGTAGATCAAGCACACTGCACTTTTTATTTTTTCTGGGCCAGAGATGGGACTCTGACAGCAAAGTATCGCACGGAGAATCCTTGAATAGGAGCAGTCAGCCGCGCATATTGCTAACAGATGGCAGCACAGTCTTAGCGGACCAAATGTACAGTAAATCTATTATGATCGCTGCTCGATCGATAATGACTGGGTCCGCTAGATGCATTGAATTGGGCCCTAGTGACACCTAGTGGTCAACTCGCTGACAGCTCCTATTGGACTAGCATTGATTTTGAAAATTAAAATGAAATTGAAAAGGACGTTGTGCTACTATCACTAGCCTACAACACTGAAGAACTCTGCTTCGTCAAAATGACGAACTTAGGTTCGTTTTCCATTTATCACTAAACTGAGTATCTAATTCGTCGAAATGACGAATCCACGGTCGTCATTAGGACGAACCTTGTTAGAGATTGTTTGAGATACAACAAGTGTTCGTGAAAATGGCGAACCGTGAATTTGTCATTTCGACGAATTAGATACTCAGTTTGGCGATAACTGAAAAACGAACCCATGTTCGTCATTTTGACGAAGCAGAGATGGCTTGGCTGGCGGACCATGCTCTTCAAGCTAAGACGTTGTTTGCAAGCAAAAAGGTCTTATTTGACAGAGCCGCTGCGCATACGTCCTGTCTCTGGGCCAATCACATTGCATGCCACACTAACCTAACATCGCAAACTTCCATTCCTAAATTTCCATGTTTTCTTTTTTGAAGTCTACACAACATGTGGAGACGGAGTAGCCAGGTGTTACGATGCAAAGAGTGGCGCGCTCAAGAGACAATTCAGAGGCCACGAACTCTCAGTCAACTGTCAACAGGTAGTGAACACATATCAATCACGTGATGTACACGTCATTGACACGTGCATGATCACATGATCAATCACGTGATTGATCACACGTACAGAGTAAAACTTAACCTTGAACTTCCACGTTTTGCTTGTTTACAACATGCTGGTTTCGTTGAGAATGAAGCTTTGTTGCTTTAGATGCTTGCATTGAACTAGGCCTATCTGAAGTGCGTTATAAAATTTCCTTCTGTGATGACAACACTCTGCAGTGTTTGTCGATCATTTTGGGACCCCCTAATCTGAGAGCCAAGAGCCAGAGAGCCATGAGTCAGAACTTAATCTGAGAGCCAACAGCCAGAGAGCCATGAGTCAGAACCTAATCTGACACTAAGAAACCTGTAATGCTCCTTATAACAATACATTGCGCTGAGTGCACTGTACATTGATGCACACGGCAGTTTTAACTCCTCACCAAAAGTGGGCCGAAATTTCCTCTAAAAGCATTTTTCTAAGAGGAGCATGCAAACATTTGAAGAATAAAAGGCATTCTTTCAGATGATATGCATCTCCAGAGCGGACTGTCTTTAGTTTTGGGGGACACTGGATTTTTATTTAGAAAGAGCACAGCAGCATAGGCTCAAGTTTCTATGTGTCTGAGAGCCAAGCACAATATTTTACGAAGGAAAATAAGGGTTACCCAGGTATTTAGGTCAAGGGGAAGGGGAAGGCTAAGCGTAACCCTATATTCGGTTTTGGCTCTTGGCTCGTATATTAAGTTCTAGCTCTTGGCTCTCAGCTCTCAGATTCCTGGCTCTTAGTTTGTCGATTCTTGGCTCTCAGATTAGGGTGTCCCAATAATTTTGCTGGAATTGGTAAAAAGATCAATCATGCCTCTCTTTTTCCCTGACATTCACTAGATGGTTGATTTTTGAGGAACGACACCCATCCATGGGTGGAACTTTTCATACAATGGACCTGCGAAGTGCTAGTAATCCCTGTTGAATGCAACTTCTGTTGACAGAGAACAGGGACCTTATTCACGAACCTCATGTAATTTTTACAGAGTGCCTAAACTTTTGTCCATTTGCGAACCTGACAAAAGGGGCTTTGTGAAGGACAAAAGGTCCCGGACAAAGCGCCCCATTGGTTCAGTCATGTGTGGGCAATAATCATCAGACTATTTGCATGACAATAGTCAGTGGAAACTCTTATCCCAAAGTTGTCGAGAAAAGCGGGTGATCCACTGTTGCGATTTTGGTTTGAGACGGGGTTGCGTTCCCTTGCGGTTACCTTATATGGCAATCGGAAGTCCATATAAGGTAATCGCAAGGGAACGCAACCCCGTCTCAAGCCAAAATCGCAACAGTGGATCACCCGCTTAAGCAATGGAGTCATTGGACTCCAACTCACAGGTATTTTTGTTCATCAGCTACTTCACTGGCAAATAAAGGACGGTGTATCAATTGGTGGCCAACCACTGCATGGTAGCCAACTACTTCCTTGTTTATCCAACTTCCAGCAAAGGAAATTTTATGCCCACTGCTTTTGTGCATTCTTGTCATTTGTACACTCGGTTACTTCTGCAGGCACCAAAAAAAGAAGAAAAAATCGTCAAAACTGTTGTATAAATCGGTATCAATGGGAATACCATTGTATGGGAGGGAATACCATTGGTAGAAATGAAATGAAATGAAATGAATATCAATGGGAATACCATTGGTGTTTTCTTATGAGGGCATTTTTATGATACAGACCACGCTATAAGGCTTTTTGAACTTTTTTTATAAAACCACAACCCCGAAGGTGTTAAAAATAGAAAGATATCAACATAATAGTTCCTATACTTATCACCTGTGCCAGCACCGGCCAATCAGATTCACGAACGCGATAGGCACGACCGGTGTAACATCTGCCAGTGTTCCCCATCTGTGAGTGTTCCCCTCCTATTGTCTGACGGAATAAGCGGCGACTTGACAATAGAGGACACACAGAGAAACATGTCGATCTATCTGCCAGCGTTTCCCAAACAATAAGGGGACACACTCACCCACAGAAACACTGACAGATATAACACCTGTCCTAACATATGCAAAGTCCGGTGTAAAATAGTTAGGACCGGATACTATAGTCTAGTCCAAGTTCAGACGCAGGTCACGATGAGGCGGCGGCGCATGCCCGTTGCTATCATTTAAGTATGGTATTTGGATTACCGCTGTTGTCCCCTTTCCCATCCTGTTTCATTATTCACGACATATCCGTCGATACGAGAGAATGACGCAGGCAGCTAATCCATAAACTGGTTTTAACATCACCACTACCGTTGGTATAAACAAACTAGGAGCCGCCAGGAGCGTTTATTGATAAAATAAAGTACATACATTATGAAAAAAGGACTGGACACTAATGTAATGATCTAATGAGTCGTTAGATGTGAAAACGTACAGTGTTATGTTGCATTAATATTTTGTGCATTTACATGTAGGTGAATGCTCAAAACATTAAAGGGAGTTAGTCGCGGCAGTCAAAACTGACGCTATGAATAATTTCGTGGCCCACGAAATTAGTACAAATTTCGTATTTTGGCGGATTTTATCTCTACGTAACCCTAGTTTTGTAGTTGACCATTATTCTAAATGCTATTCGAAGGCAGCAAAGCTACACAGCAGTTGTGCAAATGCTCTTAGTAGGCAATAAATTCCCAATGTGAGTAAAGTAGCCTAATAGATTCAAGATGCAGGACCAGTTCGCTTTAATGCAGCTTAAATTAAAGGGGAAGCAATGTCCTACAGTAGTAAGAAAGAAAAGAATACTTGGTGTCTGGAGACTGTGGAAAAATTCCTTATGCCCGCTGTACACGATCAAATTAATTTTTCATCCAATTTTCTGAATATGCTCAATAAAGGCCCACATGCGGGTTTATACATTGAAGCCCCAATAGGCCCGGAATATGAATTTCCAAAAAATTGGATGACAAATTTGATCGCGTACAGCGGGCATAAGCAACCACTTCAAATTTTCTAACTGTTCCCAAAAGCTAGTTCTATATCTTGCCACCAGGGGGCAACATGTGGCGTCATCGTGAGGACGCGATTCTGATCGATGACAATAAATTGATTTGGGACAAATTTCAATTGTCTATCGGTTTGCTTCTTTACTTTCGAAGACATATTTTGGTACACCTGACGAATTGATACCAACGTTTAAAGGGATTTGTCACTGAGAATAATTTCCTGGCCCACGAAATTCACAATTTCAAAATTACAAATTTCGTATTTTAACGGATTCACATCCCTAGATAGGCCTAATTTGCAATTGACCGTGTTTTAAATGATATTCGAAGGCAGCAACTAAGCCACCACAGTTGCGCAATAAATTTCCGATGTGAGTACCTAAAGATTCAAGATGTCGGCTTTCGATTCTCTATTCAGACATCGACCAGTCCGCTTTAAGCTAGAAACGAACGGCTATCCCGTTTTAAACAAAATGCCAAAAGGATACTTGGACACAATCAATTAAAAACCACATAGCAGGACTTCTAACTCAGCTAATACGTTCACACAAACAACAGAACACTTACTATGCATTATATAACAAAATATACGAACCAAATGTCACTTGAAAGTAAGTATAATTATATGTGCATATTTTCTATCGATATTCAACTTTCTGATCTCAGTATATTCAGTTACACACAGTGCAAGCTTCTAGTAGTTCTGTGCTTTTCCATTTTTTTTCTTCTTATTGGTTTAATTGGTCACTTTTCATGCTATTGGTAGGTACGTTCATGATCAGAGCTTCCCGCTATTGAATCAAGAGAACAAGTGCAAGTGTAATGAGGAACCAGCTTGATTTTTTATTCCGACAGGGGGCGCTGCGAGCAGTTGTACCGAAGACGTCAGAAACCGTGCAAAGCAATGGAAAAACATCGCGTCAAGACGTCCCTGGTGCAATGCAACAAGGATGAAACGTCGAAAAACAGAGATACAAGTATAATTGCTCACAGCGCCTCCAGGTGGCGGTAGCTTGTAAGATCCTAATGGAGCTTCTGAGATCATGAGTTCAAGGTAGCCAGAGGAGCCCGGTGGTGTAGTGGCTCGCGTCTCCGACTAGCGGTCAGGGGGTCCCAGGTTCGAATGCCACTGGCCATAACTGACATCTGTAATTCAGATGTGGTAATGAGGGTCATGTCATACCGTGTGGTTATGGTGATGTCTATTCGTGCAATAGACCAGGGCGGGCCGCCACGAAACTCCGATAGCGCTAACAGTGCCCAACAGAGAGATATGGAATGGCTTTTACCATTACAGAATTTCTCTGTTAGGCCCTGTTAGTGCTATCGTAGTTTCGTGGCGGTCGCCCCTGTAATCTACCCTGGCACAGTAGGAACACTGAACTGTTCCGTTCAGGGGACAACTCTACTGGGCGTGAGACTTTGGGCAAGTCTCTTTGCCTCACCGGCCTCTCTCCACCCAGGTGTATAAATGGGTACCGGTCGGAAATGCTCAGATTGTAGCGCTGAATGAGCAGCTCATCTGAGTTCTACTGAAAGGTTTCAGGATAGACTGGGGTTAAAGTGTAAAGTCGGATGAGAACCTATATCGTAGTTGATATCAGACTAGGAAGGTTTAGAAATCAAACGATAAACATAAACTTTACGACAACGTCATTTTTCACACTACACATTCACCAGATTTTATATTGCATTTTCGGTACAAAAATAACGCTGTCTTAACGTTAACGTTTACCGTTTGATTTCTAAACCCCCCTATTATAAACTCAACTTTACCTTTTTAACTTTAGAGTGTGATTTATTGATGGTCGGGCAGAGCAGTCTTAATAAAAAATCACTCTAGTTTCTACCAGTCAGAGAAAACACTCCCCGTTCTGTCGTTGAGTGTGTTTGTTGCGGTAAGTGGTAGCTTCCGCCGGAACGGTGAGAGTGAGGTACAAGGATGTTAGTGACTTTTGCATGATAAATTAACCGAAGGAAATGAACCACTCCAAACGAAACGCCGAGTATCATAATGAGCATTGCTTGTTCAGGGCGTAGCTAGCGGGGGGGGGGGGCAGGGGCAAATGCCCCCCCCCGCGCAAAATAAACAAATTTACCTCTAAAAGGTCATTACCCTTCTTCAAGCCAAGTTATTTTGCTGTCAGATGTGGGGAAAATGCATCTGAGGGTAACTAAATTTTCAAATTTTCAGACCCCCCTCCGGCTTCGCCCTCCAGACTCAATAAATTTCACCCCTAGAGCATAAAAACTAGCTGCGCCCCTGTCAGCATCGTATTTCATTTATATATTTGTTTTGCAGATTGTCGAGGAGAGGTTATTCACCGGGTCACATGACTGTTCCCTGAGGGTATGGGACATGTCTGGTATCAAAGACGACTCCATCGGATTGGTGGATAGAGAGAAGGAAAAAGAAAAAGACAAGGAGAAAATCAAGGAAATTGAAATGTTGAGTGGAATACAACAAGTTGACGGGAATCAGAACGGGCTTCAAAATGGCGACGCAAAAATCATGATCGACGATCCATTTTGTAGTGTAAAGACGAATGGCGACGCTGAACACATGATCGCGCAGGAACCACGTGATCAAGCGAGAATTGACCGAGAGTTTATTGACATGGTGTAACGCACATGCGCAGAACCGGTTATAAACAATCTTAAACCCATGCGTGTTTCGACTTAAGCTCCTTATACGTATGTGTCTGCAAAGGTTTCGCGACAGACCAGGTTTGACAGGAAGCGACATCTACAATCACGGAGGCCTGCAGACCACATTTTTACTCGAATGCAAGCATGGCAAGCGGAGCAGGGCATCACTTATTGTAAAGGAGCAATCTTATCATAATTTATAACGTAACACGATGCACGTGGTTAGTAACCTGTGAATACCACCAAGCGTTTTCAATGACATGGAATCGCTATTAATCTTAAAGATTAAACGAACGCACACCAAAGTTATGAAAATCACCAGACTGCGTCTCAACGATTTCTTCCTTTAGAATATGCATTAATATATGAAGCAAACTGAGATTTGTACCCGATGAGTAGGCCTACATGGCAACGGGACGCCTTCCCGACACTTTGTGAAAAATACGTCAAGAATGCTGGATGTACTGACCATACTAAGTGCTTTCTATGACCGGATTGTGAAACTGGAGCGGAGTGAAAATTAGGAGTCTTCGAAATAAGTAAAGCTGCAGTAACCCAACGCCAAATAAAGCAGAAAATCCCTTCCGAAGCAGAGACAACATTTGGGAAACGAAAGGCTGGACCAGGCGTGATTGGCTTCTAGCATACAAGACTGGCCAATGAGGAACCTGTTTGATTTTTATCCCGACAGGGCGGCGCTGAGAGCGGCTGTATAGACCGAACACTGTCCTGATTAAAAATATTAGGACAGACGCAAGCAAATGCATAAAACCATCATGGCGCCCGCTGGTAGCTCTGCGTCGGTCTATTGCTCTTGGAGCTGTAGAATGACGTCACCAGCCGGGAATCCGGCGTAGATCATTTGCTTTCACCGGCCTTCGAATGCAAGCTGCCCAGAAGACCGGGTACCAGTCTAGCGGCTGTACTGAAGATGTTATACACTCGTCCCCAGTGTTCAGTATAGACCCACCAAACACTGGCATGATTGGCGCCAGAAGTGACGGATCATTAATAGACGGCGCTGTTTGACGAGGGACCCAATCATAAGCCGTCATCAAAGGTTTACCTTTCTGATTTGCCAAGACACGGTGTATAAAATGTACAGTGTATATTCTTACTCGCGGCAGAATCCCAGCTGGGATTCCCCGAATCGGACAGCTAACGCCGTCTATTAGTGATACTCTGAAGATCGCATCAACTGAAGCAGTTTCAGAGCTCGGGTAACGTAGTGGGTTGAAGTTTGAAACTGCGGGAAGATGTTAACAGAGAAAAGTAAGGCGATTACATCGCGTCACGACGTCCTTGATGCACTGCATCAATGAAGAACCGTCGTTCACAGCGCCTCCAAGCGGCAGTTGTTTGAAGATTCCTTATTGGTCTAGTCATCACCATAGTGATATTTTCATGTATATAATTTGTGATATTTAACGAAAATAACTGCTGTTTAGAATGAGAACGCTTGCAAATAATGTACATAAGCATTCTCTGTTAGTACATGTAAGTACATGTAGCGACTTCATAATGTTTGCTCCGTGGGATAATTTTTTACCACTTGGCAGAAATTTTGAAGGTACGGAAAACTAAAGCATACCTGTGTTGACGTGTTCGATCTCGAAAGTTGAGGGCTTTTAAATCATTTCAACAGGGTTACATCAACACAATATACTGTTGGATTATCAATCATACCTATCATATGAAGTTAGACATGCAGAGCATCATTATTCATATTTTATGCGGTTTGTTTTCGAGGATGCCTGAATTCATTTCATGATGATGGGCTCGATTCACTAGGGAGGTCTTGCAACAATGCAAACGGTCAAAACTGTGAAGCGAAACAATGCACTGACTCAGTTATTTTGGATAGTAGACCATCCCAATTCGCAGAAAGTTCATTTGAGATATTGACGTTCGCCATTTCGGGGCAATAAAGCCAATAATGACAGTACTCAGAACCAAGTGGCCCTGATTGGTTGCCTGCAGAGGCGCGAACCAACCAAGAAGTTCAAAGCGGCCCCATGAGTGGAGGACAGTACCAACCAATGGCTCCCACCGTTGTAAAGTGGGGGCCAACAACATTAAAGGGACTCTAGAGTCAGCTACGTATTAGGCGCACATGAACTCCTGTTTATTACTGGACCTTCCCCTCCCAACGTCCGGCCTGATCATCACACATTGTATACCACCTGGCCCACGTAGGTGGCACTATCGGTGAGGTATAGGCCTACATTGGCCATGTCGAATTAGCGGAACCAGCGGAACCTGGTCTGCAGCCGATAGAACGAACACATGACTCGTTGTTGCTTCGTTCAGCTGTTGACGGAAAGCAACAAGCGACTTGCTGTTGGTAAGCGACACACGACTGCAGTCATGACGTGCGGATTGAGACCTAAATGTAGGCCCTAGGCATGCTAGGTCTAGGCTAGGCTACCGGTGGGCCTACATGGCCTAGGCCTACCGTAGACCTAGTTTTTCGGCGCCTAACAACTCGATTTGAACAGTGCAGCTATTATTTAAAAAACAACATTGTTTTTCCTTCAAGTTCCGCTGGTTCCGTTGTTTCCGCCCCGTTCCGCTAATTCGACATGGATGGCCGCCTACATTTGGTCTTTCGGTAGATGCCCCTGTCGTGGTCCCACTACCAATTTATACATGCGCACGACAACACTACAGCGGATGTCAGCAGGGCGAAGATTCAATACCGGTATATTTGGAAGAGAGAGTTTTGTATTCATATACTGCTGAATATTTTATGACAAGATTGTTACCGGGTTACGTTTGATGCTGATGGCAACTTTATTGTAACTATACTGCGTTATATAAGCATTCGATGCGTTACTAAACGAGGAACAGCTACCCCTCCAGGAAACTTTGGTGGCCGAGTGTCCACATTGTCCTCATACATTCCCTGTACAGTCGGCAACACTTTGGCGGAGTCCACCGGTTGCCTTGGCAGTGTATACTACCTGGGTCGGCTGTGGGTGCCGGTTAATGAGTCTATATCGACCTGAATCCACCTTCAAGCGAAGTTATAACTTCATCAATACATTCCAAAAGGTTAATTAATATAGAACACTGCATGTCATGACGATGATAGCTTTCCGATACTGAAGTACTGCTGAAATACATGTATCATCATATCATTCAAGTATACACGTAACTCCCACCAGACGACATACCATCAGACAAAACTCATACGTTCAGATCACGGTAGGCCAACTTAATGGTGTTGAATGGGAATCATTACTACTAGAGGGCAGCACACCGCACCAGGTCTTGTACAATGGACGCCTTTTGTGTTAGAAATTGATCAGGACTGGGATGTCACTTTCATTTCAATAATTTTAACCACTAGTGACACCTATTGAGTTAGTGCCAAAGGCTTCCCTTACATTGAAGTATACGGGTATACAAAAACACCGGTTAACAAAGGCTTCCCGAGGATTCACGACCGTGAAGCCTTTGTTTACCGGCTGTTTCGTATACCGTATATGTACATGTACTTCTATGTACAGGAAGCCTTATGGTCCCGGCCCCCATAGTAGGTAACTTAAGATTAAATGTCGGGTCAAAGTCGCCGAAATACAGACCATGGTGTACTTCACATAGTGTAAATACTTCATGTAACTATCACCTACACGTTTACACATTTCTTTTCTATGAAGTTATTCTTCCTTTAAACTGATTCATTTGTAGTATAGAGGTCCTGAATGCAAAATAATAGCGAATGACTGTGATATAAGTGTTGTAAAAATGAGATTTAAGATAGGTTGCTGGTATCATTCTCGTAAACTGTCATTTTGGTTCCCGAAGCCACCGCTAGGGCTAGAAGGCTTCGGCTCTGGCTGCCATTTTGTTGCTGACGTCACTGTAACGGTCCATTTTCTGATAAAATTTCATTCTCCTCCGGTCTACAAAACGGCGATTATTTTGACTTTTCGTTACAGATCTGCAACACATACCAACTTTCTCATCAACAGAAACTTCCTCGGTGTTGCCATTTCGCAGGATTCGGCGTGTTCAATCACATTAGCACCCACGTGGTTACCGGCATTCCATTCTAAAAATGAAATGGTCCATGGAGCATGTGCTCACTGGGTTAAACATAATAGTCTAATGACAGAGGGAGGTACACATCAGTTATGAGCAATCTGGGTCAAGTCGTTCCCAGAAAAGATTTTGACGATTTTTGGGTTATGCCACCTGGCGGCCATATTGGATGTCCGATCGGGCTGGAACATCACATGCACATAAAGGTCATCTGCAGGGCACCACATAGCACATTGGCGCGCTTCGGGTCAAGTCGTTCCTGAGTTACAGCACTTTGATGATTTTCGGGTTATGCCACCTG
>NMRB01001443.1:121867-142197 GCA_002633025.1 Notospermus geniculatus
AAGTTGTGTTGTATTTAATGGGTCCATATATTCGAATTAATGGGTCCATATATTCGAATTAATGGGTACATATATTCGAATTAATGGGTACATATATTCGAATTAATGGGTACAAGTATCCGAATTAATGAGTCCATATAAAAAGAAGACGCTATTGGCTGAAATAATGGGCCCATTAATTGCCCGAATATATGGATCCATAAAATAACATTTATTGGGTCCATTAAATAAGAATTAAGTCCACTCCGGCCTACCATACACGTAACTGCCCAATTTGTGGATTGTGGTTACATGTAGGTTCCATTGCAAGGTCAAATGAGAGCAAAAATGACTGGGTATTCTGAAAACCACTTTAGAACAAAAACACGAATCGACGGCTAGGGTAGCTCTCATGAAAGTATGACTTTAATGTAAAGATTTTCTAGCAATTTCCTCTACAGGGTGGGCCAGAGAAAGTGTCCCTCGAACAATAGGGAAACAATAGAAATGCTATTGTTCGAGTTACACTTTCTCTGGCCCACCCTGTAGTATCATTTAACTAAGGGAGGTTTAGACACGTCGTGGGATATTGCAGATTATTGAATGGAAAACTGATTTTTTTTATGTGGCAAAAACCTGACTCCCGAAGTACACTGGTTCCCGTCTTTGCCGCTCCACTCTCGTGGCGCTGCTATCCGTTGTGTCGAGCGCCGTTGGAGTGTAGCGGCAAAGACAGGAACCAGTCTGAAACCGAAGCTGTCCTGACGGTACGACGTCGTGAGGGTAACGTGTTCGTATCTCTCAACGCGTCTGGTCCTCCCGAGAAAACCCCGTGTGTACATGTATTAATATGTATGTCTTATATGTGATGTACCCGTGTAGAATCCATCATTCATCATCATTATTCATTCGAGTTCCTCATAGAAAGGGTCATATGAATAAAGACTAGTAAATGCTTTTACTTGAATTTTGCAATACAAATGCACCAGGCTAATGCTGTACAAATCTGAAGGTAAAGCATTTGCTAGTCGTTATTCATATGAGACAATGGGCTCGGCTGTATTCCCAATCCTGTTGAATGAGCAGCAGCATGCTTTCAGTCAATCAGAACAGGGGCGTAGCTAGCGGGGGGGGGGGCCAGGGGGCAAATGCCCCCAGAGCAATAAGAGACAAAACGTTTTTTTCCTCGAAGAGGTCATTTTCCCTCTTCAAGCCGAGCTATTGTGGTGTCAGATGCGGGAAAATGCATCTCAGAGGATGTAGATTTTGGCTAATTTTTTTTGTGGGCGAGAACCCCCAGACCCCCCTGACTTCGCGCTTCAGACTCAACAAATTTGCCCCCTAGGCCATAAAAGCTACCTACGCCCCTGCAGGCTAGAATGTACCAAGATTTGAATTTGTCTGCCCGAGATTTCATGACCATCTGTACTTACCTGACTGAGTTGATCCTCAGATTGGTGAATGATGACGTTTCCATGGGTGTATTCATAGACGCTGGAGTGAAGAAAAGTATTCCTATCAGGGGCGTAGGTTGGGGGGTCGAAAGAACCCCTCCGGGAAAATTCCTTGAAATTGACGATGATAAGTCCACACTGTTGCAAGTCTTTTTAAACGACCGTAATCTTTTACCAAAAAAATTCGAAAACGAAGCTCCCGGTCGCTACCTTGCACTGGCACGTCACGCCCTTGCACATGCATAGGCCTATGCATAGGCAATTTAGCCAATGCAAAGAAACGTGATGCCCGTTGTGGACGAAGCGCCGAAATAAATCTAGACTGTCTTTTTCTGGTGATCTGTATTATGTAATAGATTGACACAGTTCCACCTTCATGGAAATTGAGCGAAGGCCTTTGTACACATATTTCATTACACCGTCCATTCACCGAGTTTGTATAATATTGCATGTGCCAACGAGAATAGAACCAGCCGTCCAAAGTCATCAAAAGATGCGTGTAGTCAGCTGGCACTAAAGCCTAGTTTATACTTCGACGCAAGACCATCGGCGTCCGACGCACGATCAAAATCTGTACGCCGACATAAGCCTACTTCATTAGGTCGGCGTCCAGATTTTGATCGCGCGTCGGACGCCGATGGTCGTGCGTCGAAGTATAAACTAGGCTTTATTCATTAGGTCGGCGTCCAGATTTTGATCGCGCGTCGGACGCCGATGGTCGTGCGTCGAAGTATAAACTAGGCTTAAGCCCGTATTTGGCTGAGGTTATGTAACAGTGAGTTGTTGTATAGTGCACTTCCAGGCTGAAAGCTTGCTAATTGCATTTTACAATGTACATAACCCCAGCAAAAAGCGTGATCATTCGAAGTCATTCTCAACTCCCTGGAGACACAGGGCCATAGGCCGCTTTTCCACGAGGCGGGTGCGGGCGCGGGTGGAAAACCGATCCAACGTATTTCCCTTTAGCTGTTTCACTCGCACCCGCGCCAGCACAGGCCTGGGGCGACCGCCACGAAACTACGATAGCACTAACAGGGCCTAACAGAGAAATTCTGTAATGGTAAAAGCCATTGCGTACCTCTCTGTTAGGCACTGTTAGCGCTATTATATCGGAGTTTCGTGGCGGCCCGCCCTGGTGGAAAAGCGGCCACATTCATAAAGGCTGTTTAAGACTTAGATGCGTGCAGATTCGTCAAATGCATGGTGGAAGGTCAAATGCATGGTGGAAGGTCAAATGCATGGTGGAAGTGTGTGCATTTATTGAAGTTACATGCCTCTTAAACAACAAGTCTTAAACATCCTTTGCGAATTTGGCCCGTACAATTTTTAGTCAGGATTCTTCCGAAGTCTTTGGGAATAGTCAAGGAAACCTTCCCAAACATGTAAGATTTGCAAGAAAGTTACTTTGGAACTTATTCCGAATTATTATGACCTGAAACTCGATGGCCCTCATATGTGAAGATCTCCCATTCTATGAAAACTACCAGGAAAACATTGTGATATCTGTAATGTACATGTATTATGCACGTCATCCCACTGTACATTGTACATTAGCCAACCACCTTCACATGGCGATTCAGTGAAATACACAGGGTGCCTCAAAAGATCGTCAATGCTGCTTCCCTAGAATATGCCACGATTTCCTTTCATTTATGTGACAGCGCCTGAGAAAATGAAATGGTCCATGGACCATGCGCTCACCTGGGTGAATGTATACAAGAAGAATGAACAAGATGTTCCAAGTGAGTTAAAAATGCACCCTTCTGTATCACTGCCCAGACTGGCCAGATTTTAACTATGGTAGGGTCTACCTATTCGGATATCCGATGGAAAGCAGCCTGCCATTTGGACACTTGGGCTGAGTGGTGAATGCACAAGCGCCAAGCCAGGAAGAACTCTGCATGATTATTGAGGCACCCTGTATACCACGCCGGTCAATCTGAGATTGACTGAAATAGGTAGTACACAGCAGCAGCACGTCACTGTATACTTAATAATGTATGACGCACAGGACATCATACGAAATAAACTCAGTTGATTTAAACAGATTCGAGTTAAGTTTTCGGTATTTGGGTAGCAGGTGGTTAATGTACAGCTTGCATGGCCTGAGGAAACCGGAGCATCCGCTGTCAAGAGGTCATGCACGCGGAATGGTATTCGAAGTGGAATGTATCTTTGATTTTTTGTCCGTTTTACCGAACAAAAGAAACGCCCTGAAAGATGCCTCAAATACGTTAGTAACGACTTAAGTTGTCCCTGGTGCAGATGCCACTCGCTAGATGTCGCATGGAGGCTGGGTCCCGGTCTGTCTCCGGAAACCTCTCGTCCCGAGGAGCTGTCAGTCAGTTGACCAGTAGGAGTCACTACGGGCACACTTCAATGCCAAGCGGATCCATTCATGGTTGATTGAGCACCAATCAGGAAAATTTTCTGTTGTATTGGTCCGCTAGAACTTTGCTGCCGTCTTCTGGAGATAAGCGCGGCTGACTGCTCCAGTTGTTCGGAGAGTCAAACCAATCCGTACGCCGCGAGAGGGAGCTGCAGAAATGGCTACCACACCCAAGTACATGTATGATAAAATAATGTACAGCAGGCGGACAAGTTAGACTGCGCGACAAATTCAACGACATTATTGAGGTGGCCTATTCTTTTGACAGCCCACAACTCATGTGAAGTTTCCCCTTGACAACGTCCAATCAGTGAAGGTGGCGCCAGTCTCGTGAGAACGATAAGCAAGCGATACATTATTTCACTCAGTGAGGCCCTCACCGAAAAGCCAACTTTCGCTTGGCGAAAAAAGCAAGACAAAGTTGGGAAACGTCATGTGTTTATTGGAAACAACGTATGAGACAAGCATGAAGATTCACAAGCAGGCTACTTCAATGCAGATCGTGGGTTGTTTTTATGATCACACAGTTTTCTCTAAGCTTTTTTGCTGCCATAAAACAGCTTGCTTTCTAACATATCATCGCCATGTTGGTTTCTATGGAGATTTCGTGCATGCGCACTCATCTGGTAGCCAAAACATATGGGGCCGAATTCACCAAGGGTGATCATCGCGCGATTAAGACTTAGACGCGTGTACCTTTCTCAAAAGCATGGTGGAAGTGTGTGCATTTAGTGAAGTTACACGCGTCTAAGTCTTAATCGCGCGATGATCACCCTTGGTGAATACGGCCCATGATGGTCGCGAGATACGAATTTGCTCACCGGATATAAGTGCGCATGCGTATGCGCGAGTTTCGAAGAAATCCAAGATGGCGGAGGCCCGTCGAAGCGATGAAGACCCAAACGGTACCACTGAGTAAAAAAGACTGACAAGGTAGCGGAGGCAGATTTGCATGAAGCGCCACATATAATAGACTGGTACCCGGTCTTCTGGGCAGCTTCCATTCGAAGACCGGTGAAAGCAAATGATCAATACGGCGGATTCCCGACGAGTGACGTCATTCTACAGTAGACCGAACACTGCCCAGAAGACCGGGTACAGGTCTATATGCATTTGCTTGCGTCTGTCCTAGTATTTTTAATCTGGACAGTGTTCGGTCTAGACATATAATCCATTCTTGCGGTTTTTAAGGGTTTTATGTTGTTGCGATCGCAGCCGTATCAGTCCTTTTGTCATGACAGTATTTCTTGAAGACATGTACCGAGAAACTGAAGTCCGTACGTCTGTTGCAGTTTGAAGTTATCAAATAGAGTCCATTTTTCTCCGTTGTATCAGGAAGACGAGTCATTGTACACCCTTGCAATCGATGGGACTTCTGGCCACCGTGGATAGACGTCGCTGCTGCAGAACTCAGCTCTGCCAACACAAAAGTCGTAAATAGGGCCTGTAATGCCAGTGGCTTTGGCCCTCAAATTTGTATGTGCAGATTTCAAAATAAAATTCCATAATGAAACGAAACTCGATTCAGGTTTCCATCCCATGCCAATTTCTTATCGTTAACGTTCAGGATCGTTAGTGCAGTGCTGCCACCTATTGAAAATGAAGTCCCTCATTTGGGCGTCAAAACGAAGCTTCTCCAATACCGCATTCGATTACTTCCTCGGGCCTTCCTCGGGCAAGCCCCGGAAGGACAAGCTGAGCGTGCGCACAACAGCCAGTAATCGAACGCTGTCGTGTTAGACACGAGAAAAATGTGCTGTGATTGGCTGTCATATCCGCCATGACACTTTGCTCGTGTCTAACACGACAGCGTTCGATTACTTTTGCACGCCGATGTACACTGATGTATGCGAGGGCTGTGTGCATCTCACGATCGGAAGTGACATTCCGCTTTGCATCCTGGGAAGGTTACACGAGAAGCCCACCTCGGCGAGTAGGGCTAGTCGCGCCTGGTCCGAGGAAGGCCCGATGACGCAGTTCCGGTGTAAACGAACACTGTAGAGCCTGTTCCGAGCTAGCTCGTGGAAGTAAACGAATGCGGTACAAGTCTCCTCACTTGCAAGACATCACCAGGGGAGTCAACAGCGGCGGTAATGTTTTTGTCTGTTGAAAACCCTCCTGCGTCATCCTTTGACATCTGCTACAAAAGTCCACATCATTGGAAAGGTGCAGAAAGCGAGTCCTTACCCAAAAGTAATTGTTAGAAAATGTTTTTTTACTATGGAGTTGCGTTTCCCGTTGTTGCAGTTGTTAAAATCTTAATTTTCCGTTTCTGTACCGCCAGCACCGTGAAGACGAAAACCTGCTAGAGCAGTATTTGCCACATGTTGACCGGCACCGAACGTGCCCCTCGCCTAACTTTGCGTAACACTTATTTAAGCAGTCGACGTAGTGGAATTTGTAGGCATCTGCGATGGACAGAAGAACCACGCCCAGAATCAGGACGGCAACCTGCAAGAGATGGGAGAAACGAACTTAGTTTTTCATGAATGAAGGACGAATGAATGAATGAATGAATGAAGCTCTGTTCAAAATGCGAACGATAAAGTGCATTATTTAGGACAATACTATAGTTCAGCCAAATACTGGACCTTCACCTTCCAAACGTCCGACCGGGTCTCTAAACAGTGTATATCACAAGGCCCAAGATAGATTGTAGTACAGGTGATGTATAGGCCTACATGTAATTCTCTTGGTTGATGCCGTGGTCCCCCTACCTTCGGCACACGCACGACAACTCTCCAGTAATTTCGCTTCAACTCATGCACTCTCGTTTATATTGTTTGTCCATTGACTGTGTATCATATATTGCATTAAGTTTGCACACATTACATAATTTGAAACAAGCATTGCGTTCTTCGCGGATCATTTTGTCGCCCCACTTTTTGTCCGGTGTACGCACGACGGCCTTTTGTTACAGTAAAGACTGCCAACTCATAGCAAACCTCGACGGAAAACGTGTTAGCAGGCAACACTTTTCAAAAGAGCAGAAACGGAAATGACGTCATAAAAAACCAGACGCTGAATATCGTGGCAAGTCCCAGTCAAAACAATTTTTTTTGGTGATGAATGTAATCGTGCGCAAAGACTGGGACGTCTTTTTCTATTTCCTGTGATAACTTATTGATGAACTATTTTTTCTATTTTTTTGGTGTTGAATGAAATTGTGCGCAAAGACTGGGACTTTTTTTGATATTTCCTGTGATAACTTATTGACGAGGTATTTTTTTAATTTTATATACACCAGGGCAGTAAATAGTAAGTTGCAAATTACACTCCACTTGGACACAGCAGCACAGGACATAACATTATGCTACATGTATTTATGGCCGTCTGATAAGAGTGCTTGCATTTTAACATCAAACCCTGGGTGTATGTTGTGTTAATATGTATTAATGAGAAAATCTCTAAATCTCAATGGAGCAAATAAAATTTATCAACGAACTATACTAATGCACTGAGGATTGAGAACGGTCAACGCCAGAGAGATCCCTGGCTCCAAGCAAAACTAATTACCATTTTAAAATGTTGTTACAGCAATTAAATTCCAAAGCGTGGGCATTAAGTGTATCCGGAAAATAAAGTAAAAAACATTTAGTCGATGATTATGGGCCATGGTGGAGAACTCGAAACGATTTTGTGGACTGTGGATGGAGTTGTGGTTTCAGTAGAGAGCCTACGTATTGACGTCATTTAGCTAATGGATCAAATCAGTTTGGAAAGTAAATCTCAATTTTAGTGTTGCCACTGGAGCAAAGGGACTGAATGAAGAACTGCCTATTTCTGATGTTATGATGACCAAGCATGATTGCACGATGAGATTCAGGGCCCTGTTGTACAATCAGCGTTTGCACTGAACCCCAAATGTTCCAATTTACTGTGGTGAAGTACACCCTTAATCAAAAGTAAATGCACAGCTAATAAACTTAAATATTTCCCAAAATCTTCAGCGGAACAACCTTTGCTTTTTACGGCAATTACTTAGGGCATCAAGACACATTTTGAGACCAAAAATATCATGAACTTGCATGAGTTGTATTTTTGACAAAAGTTTGAAATTTCCATAAAAAAGTGTGATTTTCAACCGCATATTTTTTAGAAGTGAAACCAACGTCACTTTAAAGCCTGTTTGTTTCCCAGCAAAATTATTTTTTCAGGTTTAAAAAATTCCGTGGTGAACAGAAGTTACAGAGCATTTTCCAAAATGAATTTCGTCCGGTTTTCCAGTCAAGTCGGGGCTATTCCTTCAGTCTCATTTAGATCTACCCAGCCTGCTGAATATTGTGAATAGGCCTATTCATGGCCTAGTCAACAATAGTTACTGCTGATGACACTCCATCGAGTAATCCACGGCCAGGCGGTCTTTTGTGTGAGATGAGTGCCGGTGTCACCTTTATTAATTCCTCCTTACAATTCCTTACCAATGAAGGGAGGAGAGCCTACGTAACCTCTTATGGAATTGACGCCATTTACTAACTTGACCTACGATGAATGGGACTTATTATTCCGTGAGCTTGGTCTTGGGATAATAACGAAAGGTCGACTATAAAATAAGACTTGAACTGTTCACTGGAGTTTCGACTGAAACTTTCGAATAAATTCTTCATAATTACGACATGGAAGCTCCAATTGAAAATTTGAAAATTTATTCGTGTATAGAAACAGGAAAGCTTTAAAATGGCGTTGGTTTCACTTCAAAAAAATATGCGATTGAAAATCACACTTTTTTATAGAAATTTCGAACTTTTGTCAAAAATACAACTCATGCAAGTTCATGATGTTTTTGGTCTCAAAATGTGTCTTGATGCCCTAAATAACTGCCGTGAAAAGCAAAGGTCGATCCGCTGAAGATTTTGGGAAATATTTAAGTTTATTTGCTGTGCATTTACTTTTGATTAAGGGTGTACCTAGGTACTCTCTATGGCTCTCTATGTCTACAGCAAATTTTGGCTCGACATCAAATATGGTGGCCAGGTAGCCATCTTTGAAAATGGTCTTTGGCCTCTTATAAACCGCTGCAGCTGGTTTGTTTTAACATTGAACGAATATTAGTCGTACCCTCTATTTATACAGCAAATTTCGGTCCGATCGGTCTTCAAATATGGCTGCCAGTCGGCCATTTTAGCAAAATGAGTCGGAAGTCGCACAGAAGAAGAACGAAGGTGGAACCAGACAGCAACCACAGAAATTTTCACAATGGGCAGACAATCCTGAAATCAGCGAACCGTTGGTGTCACCTTGGACATGTTGGGTCTTCTTACGTGCGCATTCCGACTCATTTTGTCGTGCCGGGTCACATATGTCATGATGGGATGGATGGCATGATTGGGGTGTATATTAGGCGGGATTCTGTTCGGAGTCTCTTCAACAACGATAAAAGCCTCTCAGATTTGGTCTGTGATGATCTCTCGTAAATCGAGATGTGAAGACACCTGACAGGTCTGATTTGGGAATGATTTGCTATTACATGTCGGGTGAACTGGAGGTCGATATATCAACCACTCTGGCACGTCTCATGAGATCACGGACCTTACTCTCGGCAAATATTACATTATTTCGTGAATATCATAGGTCAAATTAAGGAGAAAAGCTGTTGTCATGGCAATAATTAGGATTTATCCTCATGTCAACAAATGAGGGTTTTCGTTGCCCGTTTTGTGACTACATGTACAGTAGAAAACGCTTCGGAACCGCCCGATTTCTCGGCCCGAAGAAGTCCGATTTTTCAAACGATATGACATTGCACTAGTTGGACAACTACAAGCCTGGGTTCCTTCTAATGCATTTCCAATAAAAATTTATCATGCATGTCGGATCTCGCCCTCGCCCGTCTTCAGTCCATGATCTTTTTAAATTCAGGCATATGCACTGGAATCATTTCCATCGCGGCCGTTTTGCCCTTCCTCAATCTAGAAGTCGGATTTTTGTCAGACCTGGACACAAATCGGATTTTATCCGACTAACATGGGAGGGACTTGTCGGATGATAAAGGCCCGTTTTCCCAACAGCGGATTCCGCCGTGGTTTGCGGCGAAGGGTGCGGTTTTCAAGGATAACCCTTCGATGGTTTAACAAAACAGGGCGTGTTTATCCCAATGCCTAACTGTTTGGAACCTTGGCCTTTTCATGCGTTATTAAAATTATAGAAGAATAACGTTTCAGGTCTTTCAATCACATCGTGGCTAGGCAGTAGAAGGTCTAGCGAATTTGATGTGCGCCCAAAATGTAATGGTCAAAAGTGTGCCCAAATTAAGGTTAATTGCTCGAATTCAACCTTGTTGCACAGTATACTCTTCCATAAGGCATCCTTGGTAACACTTTGTGCAAGAAACTTGACTTGGTTGCAGCATGATGTCGTCAACAGACTTATAGGTTGTAATTTTTGGGCAGAAATCGGACTGAAATCACATCACATTGTAAGACATTCTCCAATTCTCCAACTGCTATCAGCGTAAAGTGTGCCCATAATATTAGTCCAAGAAATATCTGGTCTAACCAATTCTATGTAATTGAAATGCCTGTTAATGATGCTTCCTGTTTGGCGATAACATAAATACTCATGTACATTGCACATCTACTTTATGGCTTCACTTAGACTAAGACAGGTGGATCTCCAATTCTCCTAATGAATTATGGCATAATGCAATTATTTCTGAAGGTCGAATTCCGACGAAATGTGGTTTGCAATTACTATGATAATAAAAACTCATTTGGTATTTGACCAATATCGAGGAATCCTCCCACAGCAGGGTTTAATCTCGCTCCTCTTCATACCCTCGTGAGTGGATGGAAAGAAGCGAGGCAAAAACCCCTGCTGTGGAGGGTGGTATCAAGGATGACTTCCGGAATGAAACATGTGGTAGCTGTGGTAGGGGATCAATTATTGCGGTGTTTACTACCCTCAGGGTTGCTATGGGTAGGCGGTGGTGATTTTTTATGCATTTTTGATAAATAATTTATTAACATGAGGAATTGACATCAGTGTAGATGACAGGGCATGGCCGCTAATTTCGTTCATTTTGCCTATTGCCACATAATTGCTACGAAATCGTATGCTGAACTCAAGGGACAAATGTTAACAATATGAAATGGTCCATGGACCATGTGCTCACCTGGTTGGACATAATAGTATAACGATAGAGGAAGGTACAGGCATTGACTGATGTTTATCTACACTTAGTATCTTGAATATTTCAAATACCACCGAACCAAATTTGATGCGGTTTGTTGCATATGAAAGGAAAACTTGTTGGTCACATTTCTGCATCACAATTTTGGAAATTTCGAAATATCAAAATTATGTAATTGCTTGTCAGAAAAAATCTTGAAAACCAACACCTTTTATTTTGTGATTATATTTTTATTTTTATAGTGTTTCTGCTGGTTTCATCAAAATCTGTCGAGTGGATGCTGAGATATTTGAGATTATCAATATTTTGAGATTTTGAGATTTTCACGATTTTTCACAAAAGTTTGGTGTCAGTAGATAGAGCTGACCTCAAATCATAAAATTATGGAAATTTTGGATGATTCGCATAAACTGGTTAGAATTTACACACATTTTTCAAAATATCAACATTTTGATATTACGATATTTCTGCACAGTTAACCCCAAAAAGTTTCAAAATAACGTAAACCTGTTATCTGATGTTAGCTTTATCCAATGGTATGAAAATTTCTTTAAAAACGCGAAAATCTCAAAATATCAAAATTTTGATAATCTCAAATATCTCAGTAACCACTCAATAGATTTTGATGAAACTAGCACCAAAATCCTTAGCAACTTCCCTTCTATCAGAACTACTACAAAAATGAAAATATAATCACAAAATAAAAGGTGTCGATTTTCGAGATTTTTTCTGACAAGCAATTACATAATTTTGATATTTCGAAATTTCCAAAATTTTGATGCAGAAATGTCACCAACAAGTTTTCCTTTCATATGCAACAAACCGCATCAAATTTGGTTCGGTGGTCTTTGAAATATTCAAGATACAAAGTGTAGACAAACATCAGTCAATGCCTGTACATATCAGTTATGAGCAATCCGGGTCAAGTCATTCCCGAGTTACAGGACTTTGATGATTTTTGGGTTATGCCACCTGGCAGCCATATTGGATGCCCAATCGGGCCGAAACTTAACATGCACATAAAAGTCATCTAGAGGGAGCCACATAGCACATTTGAGCGCTCTTGGTCAAGTCGTTCCTGAGTTATAGCACTTTCATTATTTTCGGGTTATGCCACGACGTCCTTGTCGCAGAGTATTAAGAGGGGCGAAATGTCAAAAAAAGAAGTACAACCGCTCACAGCACCTTTAATTTTGCAGATTCCTCAAATTAATGTTAATAATAAGAAAGATAGTTTAGGAGATTTCCCATTTGTTTTTTTCAGACAATCTAGAGGGTACAATGTAATTTGTCAATTACCTCGTACATTTAGACAAAAAAAATCATATTTTGCAACTTCAAAAAATGTTATGAAGATGAAAGGTTATGTAATTTTAAGTACATTTTAATAGGTGGGGCGTGATTTTGTTGGTGGTGGTAAATTCAAGGACAATTTGGCGAGATAATGGTAAAGGAATGCATGAGTAATGGAACATCGAGATTTCAGTGTTAGGTCTGGTGGTTACACGTCGTTTTATCAAGGAATTTGATCTCTTATGTTTTTATGCTGTATTTTGTTGGCCCTGTGACATGTTCTATATATCGATATACAGCGCTGGGAAATAAAATTATTAGACCACCTCCGGTTGACTCAGTCATTTTCCTCTGAGATCAGTATTAGTGTCCCACCATTCTGCAAATAATAACATTTTTTGTGTTAGTTAACTTGCCCAACCTTCAACAAGGTTAAGGGTTATCTTTTTGTTTCGAACAATAGTTTAAGGGAAATCTTACACTTAAGATGTTTTGTGCATACGGGCCTACGGCCCCTGGACCCATATTCATAAAACTACTTACGCCTAAGTGTGACATTTATCCTTTGTTCAACACAAAAGATAAGTATCAGACTCTGACTTAAGTTTGTTTATGAATATGGACCCTGAACTGTAAACATTAGGCAGGTAAGGGTGTCTCGGGTATTGAGTTGTCATATTGAAACTGAGCGGTTATGACATAGTTAATCAGCATTAAACATTAGCTATTTTGAACAAACACCTCTACATGACAAATTCAACCACAGACAACTGGTTAAACATCATTATCGTTCTGAAAAGCGACAGCAGTCTGGATTCGTTTTAACACAATTTCCTTCATGGTTTAGTAAAAAAACTCCTTTCAATATCCATGACAGTCAGACACTGATCCTGTCCACCTGGCTGGTATGTTTTTCAAAGCGTCATTCATTATTTATGACATTTCCGAAGAACTAAACAAATTATCACAAGGAAATTGCGAATGGTCCAGGAACATAATCATTCCTGGTCTGCATCTCTTATCCAAACGGAACATTCTGTAATATCCGTGATATAATCCCTAGATTTTTTGTTCACTTCAATTCAAAGGCAGCAAAAGTTATTAGGCGAACAATATTTTTTTTGATAAGTGAGGTACATGTAGATTTACGTAATGATACCACTAATGTAAGTATATAGGCTCTGAAGGGATCCAGATAGAAGACTAGAAAATCCCTTCTGCAGCGGCCAAAACACTAAAATTTAAGCGTTTTTCCTTGAAATTCAAGGAAAAACGCTTAAATTTTAGTGTTTTGGCCGCTGCAGAAGGGATTTTCTAGTCTTCTATCTGGATCCCTTCAGAGCCTATATACTAATGTACTCTAAACTTCCACTTACCTGTCCCATTCCTGAACTCGGAAAAAATGACCAAATCCTAAATTGAAGATATCGCACGCTGTCATTCTTTGCCAGGCTCGGGAGTGGGACAAGTAAGTGGACAAGACTTTACTGTTTCTGACCATACCCCACCCCATTATCTTCAACTCGGACTTAGTCATTTTTTCCGTGCTCAGGAATGGGACAGGTAAGTGGGAATTTAGAGCATATGTGTGACTTTTATACTTTCCATCGTAATACAATCTCTAAGTGTTTTGCATCATAACTGGATAGTCAATATGAAATAGAATCGGGTTTCTAAGGTGAAAGACATTGCTTCCTACCAGATTAGAACCCATGGACCCGTCGCATGAGGCATCAATCGCCAGCACTAAGGAGCAGCACGCCTTAACCACTAGGCCAAATCCCCATCTTCAAAAAAGATGGTTCAATTACTGGATAGTCCCTGCAGAATCCTTACAGGGGAATTCGGGCAGCTATTTCAGGGCATCACTTGATGCCTTCAGACCAGACGAAGACCGCTACGTCGTTGATAGGCCTACAAACACGACTGACCAATTCAGGGAATCCTTGTCCTCGCGGTATTTCACGAGTTCATCGACAAGATGGGAAATTCAAAATTTCATAATAAAGTAACTTCAAAAACAAAAATAATGATAAAATCAAATAAGAATAATGAGCATTTTAAAATATAATAATAAAAGTGCTAGAAAATGAAAAACTTACCAGAACTTTCCAAGCCATTTCGAAAAACTGTTATATCCTTGTGGACTTCTGCAAAATGTTCGCTGTCCGTTCTTTCCACGATTTCTCCCGAACTGATTCTACCAATATATCACAGCAACTGTTGAATAATTCCTGGGCATACTTCTCGGCTCTAACAGTAACTATGACACAGTCAATAAAACCTCGTTCCTAAGCACAACTAAATTTCGATGGGACTACGTCGCGCCGCATAGGATGAGATGGACGACGAATCCGCATGGAGACGAACTCGACTCACGGGCAACCAATGAAGACAAGATTTATTTGCCATCAAAGAGAGTGACGTCCAATCAGGACTCGGTAACGAGTACAGGCCTGCCGCAATGGATAATTGCGGACGCAACTTCTAATGAAATTAACTAATTAATTGATACTATTGTAAGTCAAAACAATAAACCGTAATGAGATTTGTGTTCCCCAGAACAGAGGTTGATTGAGATTGAGCACAGGTCAGTAGGACAGGATGGTTCCACACTGTAACTCACTCTCCAAGCAGAAAACCAACAGAGAGCAGAAAGTTGAGATTCCAGAAGTTCTGGGGTTTCTACCAGAAAGTGCCTGAGGAAGACCCTAGTTGGGGTCGGAAATTTGCTATTCGGTGAATCGACTGTCGACAACATCAGCCAGGCGCGGATCTAGGGGGGGGGGCACACCCGGCCCGTGCCCCCTCTATTTTGAGGAAATTCTTTAAAATTGACCGGGAAATTTCGAAAAGATGTTAAAACTAACCGAGGTTTCCACGATGTGCGCTGGCTGTGCCCCCTCTTTCCCATCATTCTGGATCCGCCCCTGTCAGCATCGCCATCGTCAACTATAGCGTTGCGGTCAGTTGGCGAAAACGGGATATTTTCGTAACTGGCAGTTTTCGTACCCCGCTGTATTTCTTCAGAAGTGCCATAATTACCCCAGCAGCGGCTCTTCTGAATCCGGTCACCTAATTTTACAATTTGCCGATTCGGTGTTCACTTCTTTGACCTGTTTTCGGTGCATCAGCCATCAATATATACATATCAGTGAAAGTGGGATGATATTTCTCTGTTTCTACTCTCGGTTCTAATAGAAGTGGTGTGTCTACGTTTACGCCGTAAGACAACAACAGGTCGTGTAAAAAAGCGGAATGATCAAGTGGAACGAATACACACGCGTTTAGGACACACTGCACAAACCGTTGTAATGATGCACGTCAGTTTTCCCATTTCGATCAATAGTAATTAATGTTACTTATGATTTAAAGATTAATACCCTCTTATGACTTTAATACTGTATGGCAACAGATACAATGCTCATCCTTTGGACAAGGCAATTGATTATTTTGTTGTGCTGATGGGGAATCCAGCTAGGTTCATCTGGTCGTAGAGAGTACACCTCAGTTTATTGACAATAAGATCAGTGGTTGTTGTTAGGGGATGGTTTTATCTTTGTGCTTAGGATGAAAAAAACAAGATGGCAGCTGTGTAAAATTCACGATCATTTTGATGTTTTATCAGCAAAAAATAAGAAACGAAAATTTATGTTTCTCTTGCCTTGGCATGTCTGCTCCACCATCTGTATAAGCCGTGAAACATGGGATGTCAAAATGAAGCATTCAGGGTGAGGGGACGGTCGTTGTGATAAATTCATGCAATTTTCAATTCCGTTTGGTTTTCCTGGCCTAACTGCCACCGATTCTGCATTATCTCAACATGTTAGTGTTACGAACCACGTCAGGGACAACGCACGCTCTCCATTTCAAAACCTAAGTTGGTCTGATAGGCCAATGATGAGGCAGACCAAGAATCTTTAGGAACAAGAAGTAGGCTTAACGAGTCATCGATTGCGAAAAGGTGGGTAAACAAAAGCATTCTCTTTTCGCATGACTTGGGGTATCACTTGAGAAGATGTCAAGCCTAGTCGAGCACTTGTTAAATACATCAGGAAGACTGCACGCAATTGTATAATCATGCACCTTACTTTACTGTCTTTGCCTGAAGTAAAAACTACATCAAAGACGTTTGGAATGAAATAACGGCACTTCAAGATTAGTTTTGTGTTAATGTGCTGTTACGACAAGAATTGAGTCATCCCAAGAGAGAGGGGTGTCGCTTGCATCTCCGATATTGCCATGGTAAACCATTCCACAGCCAAAAGAAGAGAGCCTAATCTAACAAACTTCATCCGTCATCTACCCTTGGCTGCAATGATAGTCAAACAAGCACAAGAAGAAGCTATCTCGGTTTCTTTTGGCTGCGAATGGGCACAAGCATCGAGAGACACCACCCCCTTCCTTGGCTGCGCAAAGGGTCCCCTCCACCGACTCGTTACGTTTCACTATTAGACTACAACCAGCATCATCAACCGGGCACGGGCTTCCCAGAAGTCGGAAAAACTTACCAAAAATTTACGAATTTAGAAGTTGTAAACTTCGGTTTTGCATGATCTTCCACATTAAGCAGATAACAAATTCATAACATCGATCGGTGTTTTATAAAGACTTGATAAATACGGCAGCTTCGAATGATGAATGCGCATCTTCAGCGTTGTCTTTATACAGCACTTGGAAAGTCGGCCCTAAACTTTGGGGATTTTAACCCACTAGGAATTATTGCAACCTTTCCGACCAAACTGTCGACAAAAAAGACAAGCCTGGCGGCGACAGGATTCACAAGGCGACTTCAGGGGTGGCACTCGGCTTTATTCCCCCAGGCTTCAGTAGCTACGTGTATTGTCAAATAATGCATCATTGCATGCATGATGGCGTATACACAAAAACCAGTGATTAATGGTCCTATCCACGGCATAATTAGCGCCCAGAAACGAAACCCTTGAAAATCTCCCCAAACCCTTAAAAAATTACCCAGGGCGCGTCTGTTGGCACATTCTCTTACAAATGCAACCATCATGACAGAATTTGACCGCGCACGAAATTTCAAACCTATTGCCCCCTCAACAGCTGAGATATAGCTGCAAATATTGCCAGACAGTGTTGAAAATTAGGGTCACCTTGTGAACCAATAAAAGGCCTGAACCCCTCAACGTGGGTAGTCGTTGGAAAGGGTTCAAGACAATCAGTCAAAAGATATCGGCCGTTTGGTGATTTAACTGGCTTTCTAAAGACACGACTTCTAAACTTTTCAACAAAGTTGAAGCTAACCCTCTTGGTTTGAGTTTTATATGATCTGACAACGTGTCGCTGTCACGACCTCACTCACCAATGATGGTTACTTGTCACCATTTTCCTTCCAGATGAAAAAGGTGATATTAAGATATTCTATGCTGCTCGTGGCTGTGTATATTGATGTAGCTATGGGGTGCTGGCCACAGAGAGGAACAGAGAGGTGTAAGTGAAAATTCTCATAATTCTCTACAGATAGGCATACTAAATTGTCGGTCCGACATGAAGCTGGATTTGCCTTCATCCCCACAACAGCTCTGAGGTTGTCGTATTTCTTTACAGCCAGTACAACGACTTCAACCCATGCTGCGAGAAATGATACGTTAAAGTCGATAAACTATCCCCGTCATCCATACGCTCGACCGAGGCCTACAGGACCAAGTTCTGAGTCAAAGGGAACATCCACTGACACACAGTACACCCCACCAACAAAACCATCAAACTCCACAACAAAAAACACATCGCACATACAGCCCACAAACGCCACCAACCAGGCACATAGGCCTACACAACTTGATCAGTTAGAAAGATTCATACCACGTTCAGAACCCACCACTTTCATAAATCCCACGCAACCGAAAAGACCTCATGAACTTACAGATCATGCCCAACCCATACAACCTACGCAAGTCACCAGAGCTATGCTACCCACATCAACACATCATTCTTCAGTACTAACGATCAAAAAAATAAAACAGCCGGCACGGTTCCCACAGATTGAGTCAAAAGTAACTCCGTCAGGCTCCGACATGAGAAGCGTATTGTCAGGAAGCTCGATTTACGAGACTCAAATGTTTTCTTCAAAATCTGATGGGCAGATCTTCGAGCATGGCACACCAAGGTTGCCTTTAGAGCCTTCAGTTAGCGACCTGTCTAAGCAGCCTAGTCCTACTTTTTATAGGTCTCGGTTCGTCGAAATGCAGACAGCAACTCTGAAGCATCCGTTGAGAGACCTAAAGAAATCAACTGTTCTCAAAACCTCAACTCAGGAGCCCATTTCTTTTTTGCCTACGCAGGTCATAGGGTATCAATCAATAACAAGACCAGAGGTGCTATACCAACCCACAGTGCCCTCAGTGCAACCACACACGAGTTTATGGTCGACGGCAAGTGAGATGAGGCCGAGGGTATCTGGTGAAACATCTTCAGCTGTACTAGAATCCGTGTTTCCAAAAGTGCCAGCTCAAACGACCTCATCTAACCTAAGAAACCCAACACCCCTCATGCTTCCTGAGAGGTCTTCTGATTATCATATTCCAATCACAGATTATAGTCTAATGAATTCTGTTTCAAGCCTTGGTTCAGTTTCTGCTCGCTCAATAACTAAGATAGTTCTCAGTACAAGCTCACAACAATCTCCCAAGTCACCAGACACGGTTTCAGCAGGAGGATTCAAATTTGTAACGTCCTCAAGCAGTACCTCATTGTATCAAATACTTTCCATTTATGAATCTTCAGAATCAAAAGATAGACCACCAATGACTCCAGACGCTAGACTTCCATCACCATCCACGTCATACAAGTCATTTCATGTTGAATCCCATGAGGCATCTTCATCACTCTCTTACAAGTTCGACAAATCACCCTCTCTCTCAGCACCAATATCATCCATCAGAGATGCTCAATCTCAAATTCAACAACTGACATTTTCATCATCGATATACTCTGCTGAACATCAATCACCTCTTTCAAAAATCATGTTACCATCTTTTTCTCAATTCCCAAGCCATCATGAGTCTTCACCATCTTCAAGTATATTCGATGCACAGGAATCCATTTCATCGCTGGCCCTGACCCCATCTTCATACCCAAGTCCAACGGACAGACCAAGTCCATCCGGGCAAACACCTCTGTTGCCCTTTGCTATAACTTCTCAACTTCATATCCCCAAAGACTGGCGTGTACATGTATCGTCATCACTACCTGCCTTTAGTTCTTTGCACCTATCGTCGACAACCCCGTCACGATTACCCAGCTCAAAGACAAGATTATCAAGTCAAACCCATATAAAAGTACCAGCAGCATTACTTACAACCTCTGTTAACAACAGAATTACCTTTGACATACCCAAAGGTTTAACAAAAACATATCTGGAACCTAAAGTATCAAGTATCATGACCTATGCTATCCCGTCTCCAACACGACCATCCGAGCTCTCATCAAAACAATTAGAGTCACTTTCACTTAGAGTAGATGTACCGTCTAGGGGATCCCAATCCTCCATACAAAGTACAAGACCATTAACCTCGCTCACCCTTCATCAGTCAACAAAGCTTTTTTCGTATTCATGGACAGAGGAGACTCCTTTGCTGTTTTCGAGGACAAAATATTCATCGGAAACATTAGAATCGACTGAAGAATACCAATCAGGGGTCCTACCTCTCGATTCCCTTGCCCCACATTCAAAAATATATCTATCATCATCATATCCTAACGTACCGTACGTTTCATCATCATCTGTACTATCATGGACACAAAAATGGCGTTCGCATTTTCATGTCACGTCTCTGATGTCAAAACATTCAAGGTCAGAATTTTTACTCGACTTTCCTAGTCAAGAAGCCTCATATCGCTCTTCTCTGCTATTCGATTCATCTTTGAAAATCTCGCTATCTTTCCTCAATTCTTCTGTCTCTCCCACACGAGTCTCGCTATCTTCCCTTCATTCCTCTCTCTCTCCCACACGAGTCTCGCTATCTTCCCTTCATTCCTCTCTCTCTCCCACACGAGTCTCGCTATCTTCCCTTCATTCCTCTCTCTCTCCCACACGAGTCTCGCTATCTTCCCTTCATTC
>NMRB01001443.1:143567-157063 GCA_002633025.1 Notospermus geniculatus
CCTCCTTACTCCCATCCTCAGTTTATTCATCTTTGGACTCATCTCCAGGGCCCTCCTTACTCCCATCCTCAGTTTATTCATCTTTGGACTCATCTCCAGTGCTCTCCTTACTCCCATCCTCAGTTTACTCATCTTTTGACTCATCTCTGTGGCGTTCCTTACTCCAGTCCTCAGTTTCTTCATCTTTGGACTTACCTTCAGGGCATTTCTTGGTCCCATCGTCCATTTATGTATCTTTTGAAACACCTCCAGCGCCCTACGTACTCCCATCCCCAGTTTATTCATCTTTGGACTCATCTCCAGAGACATCCTTAATCCCCTACTCAGTTTCTTTGTCTTTGGACTCACCTCCAGCGGCCTCTTTATTCCCATCCCCAAGTTCTACATTTTTGGGCTTATCTCAAGAGCCCTCCTTACTCCCATCCTCAGTTTATTCATCCTTTGACTCATCTCTATGGCGCACCTTACTCCAATCTTCCGTGTCTTCACCTTTTGACCTATCTCCATGGCCTTCCTCCCTCCCCTTCTCAGTTTATTCATTTTTAGACTCATCTCCAGGAGCCGCCTCACTCCCATCTTCAGTTTATTCACCTTTGGACTCATCTCAATGGCCCTCTAAAATTCAATCTTCAGTGTCTTCATCCTTTGGCACAGCTCCAGGGACCACCTTACTTCAATCTTCAGTGTCTTCATCCTTTGACACAGCTCCAGGGACCACCTTACTTCAATCTTCAGTGTCTTCATCCTTTGACACAGCTCCAGGGACCACCTTACTTCAATCGCCAATGTCTTCATCCTTTGACAAAGCTCCAGGGACCACATTACTTCAATCTTCAGTGTCTTCATCCTTTGACACAGCTCCAGGGACCACCTCACTTCCATCTCCAGTGTCTTCATCTTTTGACACAGCTCCAGGGACCACCTTACTTCAGTCTTCAGTGTCGTCGTCTTTGGACTCATCCCCACGGACCTCCTTACTCCAATCCCCAGTTTCTTCATCTTTGGTCTTACCTTCAGGGCCCTCCTTACTTCCATCATCAGTTTCTTCATCATCGGACTTACGTTCAGGGACATCCTTATCCCCATCTTCAGTTTACTCATCTTTGGACTTGCCTCCATGGACCTCCTTATTCCAATCCCCAGTTTATTCATCTTTGAACATATCTTCAGGGACCTCCTCATTAGTCCAGTCTTCCGTTTATTCATCTTTGGACTTAGGGCGCTCCTCTCCCACTCCTCTGGTTTATTCATTTTTGGACGCATCTCCCCAACCCTCCTTACTCCCATCCTCCTCTGTTTATTCATCTTTGGACTCATTACCAGTGCCCTCCTTACTCCAATCATCAGTGCATTCATCTTTTGACTTACCTAAAGGGTCCTCCTTACTCCACTTCTCACTTGATTCCTCCCTTGATGATGTTCTAGTGACTTCCTCACTCTCTTCCTCAGCGTATTCATCTTTTGACTTATCTCCAGGGCCCTCCTTACTCCCATCGTCAGTGTACTCATCTTTGGACTTACCCTCAGAGACCTCCTCACGATCCTTCTCAGTTCATTCATCTTTGGATTTATCTCCAGGGACCTCCTCACGAACCTCCTCAGTTTATTCATCTTCAGAGTCATCTCCAGGGCTCTCCTTACTCCAGTCTTTAGGTTATTCATCTTTGGATTCATCTCCAGGGCTCTCCCTACCCCAATCTTCAGTTTATTCATCTGTGGACTCATTTTCAGGGCTCTCCTTACTCCAGTCTTCAGTTTATTCATCGTTGGACTCATTTTCAGAGCTCTCCTTACTCCCGTCTTCAGTTTATTCATCTTTGGACTCATTTCCAGGGCTCTCCTTACTCAAGTCTTCTGTTTATTCATCTTTGGACTCATTTCCAGGACCCTCCTCACGCCTATCCTCAGTGTCTTCATCTTTGGACTTATCTTCAGGGTCCTCTTCACTCCCCTACTCAGTTTCTGCATCTTTTGATTCATCTCCAGGGCCCTCCTCAGTCTCATCCTCAGTATATTCATCTTTGGACTCATCTCCAAGGGCATCCTTACTCCCATCCTCAGTTTCTTCATCGTTGGACTCATCTCGGAGGGCATCCTTACGCCAGTCCTCAGTTTATTCATCTTTGGAGTTACCTTCAGGGACCTCCTTACACCCATCCCCAGTGTATTCATCTTCGGACTCATCCCCAGGGACCCCCTTACTCCCATCCTCAATTTCTTCATTATTGGTCTTGCCTCCATGGACCTCCTCACTCCAGTTCTCAATTGATTCCCCTCTTGATACATTTCCAGTGATTTCCTCGATCCCATCCTCAGTTTATTCATCTTTGGACTTACCTCCAGGGCCCCAATCCTCAGTTTATTCATCTTTGGACTCATCTCCAGGGACCTCTTTACTTCCACCCTCAGTTTATTCATCTTTGGACTCATCTCCAGGGACCTCTTTACTTCCACCCTCAGTTTATTCATCTTTGGACTCATCTCCAGGGACCTCTTTACTTCCACCCTCAGTTTATTCATCTTTGGACTCATCTCCAGGGCCTTCCTTACTTCCATCCTCAGTTTATTCATCTTTTAACAGATCTCCAGAGGCCTCATTACACCAATCCTCGGTTTATTCATCTTTGGACTCATCTCCAGGGCACTCCTTTCTCTTTTTCTCATTTTATTCTTCTCTGGACATCGTTTCAGTGACTTCCACATTATCATCATCCGTTTATTCATCTTTTGACCCATCTCCAGCGACCTCCTTACTCCCATACTCGCGTTACACATCTTTGGACTCATCGCCAGGGACCTCCTTACTCCCAGCATCAGTTTATTCCTCGTTGGGCTCATCTTTAGCGCCCTCTTCACTGATCCAGTCCTCAGTTTCGTCATCTTTAGACTCACCTCCAGGGATGTCCTCACTCCCCTTCTCAGTTTATTCATCTTTGGACTTATCTGCAGGGCTCTCCTTACTCCCTTCCTTGGTTTATTCATATTTTGACACATCTCCAGGGCATTCCGCACTCCCCGCTTCAATGTATTCATCTTTGGACCCTTCAGGTCCCTCCTTACTCTCATCCTCAGTCCATTCATCTTTGGACTCATTACCAGGGATCTCCTCACAGGGTTCGTTTGTTCAATCATTCCTAGATTCATTTTCAGCGACCAGCTCATCTGCTTCCACAGTGTATTCATCTTCGGACACATTTTCAGCTAGCTCAACCCTTCCATCCTCTGGTGTTTCATTGAGCGACTTCCCATCCGTCTCACTTTATTCACCACAGGACTCATTTTCAGAGACCGCTTATCCCTCAATAGGGTCGCATTTGGACTCAAGTTCCGTAATTTCTTCGTTTTCAACCGAATATTACAGATCCTCACAATCTTTTGACACCTCAGGCCCATATCTTCCCTCAACACACAGTTCATTTCTTCTGGGATCTCCATACCCACTCGACCAAAATTACACCTCTCCCGTCACCCCTCCTCCCACTTCCCCTTATGTCATATCCATACAAACCGCTGACGCTAGGCCTACCTTCCCTTCACTTCGTTCCTTTCTTTTTTCTTCTCCTGACTCACCACTGAAGTCATCATCTGGTACATTAGACGTGGCATCAGTGCCAACAACTACACTCCTATCTATCGTGTCCTTGGTTGCTGACACCCTATTGACATCATCATCTGGCACAATAGACGCGACATCAGTGCCAACAACTAGTAGGCTGGCAGTCTTTCCATCTTATGAAGTATCGACCAAATCTGGGACATCCACTGCAATTGTGGCTAGATCACCAATACCCATATCATCCCTCGCACAAGAAATTACCCAGACTCCCACTTCCTCTTATGTCTCATTCTTACAAACCACTGATGCTCCCATCTCTTCGCTTCATTCCTTTCTCGTTTCTTATCCCGACTCCCCACTTAAGTCGTCATCTGACACAGCGGATGTGACATCAGTGCCAACAACTACAGTCCCATCATCCTTAGTTACTCACTCCGCAATGATGTCATCATCTGGTACATTAGACTTGACGTCAGTGCCAACAACTACACTCCCATCCATCGTTTCCTTGGTTACCGACACCGTACTGACATCATCATCTACATGTAGCACAATAGACGTGTCATCGGTGCCAACAACAACAGTCTCATATCTCACGTCCTTGGTTACTCACGCCCCATTGACTACATCATCTGGTACATTAGACTTGACATTAGTGCCAGCAACTACACTCCCACCCATCGTTTCCTTGGTTACTGACTCCATACTGACATCATCATCTAGCACATTAGACGTGACATCAGTGCCAACAACTACATTCCCATACCTCACGTCCTTGATTACTCACTCCCCAATAACGTCATCATCTAGTACATTAGACGTGACATCAGTGCCAACAAATACAGTCCCATACCTCACGTCCTTGGATGCTAACACCCCATTGGTTTCATCATCTGGTGCATTGGACGTGGCATCAGTACAAACAAGCAAACTCCTACCTATCGTGTCCTTGGTTGCTGACTCCCAATTGATGTCATCATCTAGCACATTAGATGCGACATCAGTGCCAACAACTAGGCTGACATTTTCACCACCTCAAGAAGTATCGACCAAATCTGGGACATCCATTGCAATTGTGCCAACACCTACAGTCCCATGGTCGTTGGTTACTCACTCTCCAATGATGTCACCATCTGGCACATTGGACGTGACATCAGTGCCAACAATTACAGCCCCACCTATCGTGTCCTTCGATACTGACTCTCGACTGACGTCATCACCTGGCATATCAGATATAACATCAGTGGTAACAACTGCAGTCTCGCCATCGCTAGGAACGTCGAAAAAATCTGGCACATACATATACACTGCAATTGTGGCTATATCACCAACACCAACACCATCCCTCGTACAAGAAATTGCCAAGACTCCAAGGTTTGAGGCATCATTCATTTCAAACAAAAAACTAACATCGTTTGTAGCATTTGCTGACGCGTTACTGATAGCAGCATCCCCCACATTAAAGACAGGAGAGCCGTCCGTAACATCGTCAACACATCAGCCAACTCATTTTGTCACACCAGCCACACATTTGCTCTCATCTTATCCCTTCACACGATTACTGTTCCCAGACCCATCCTCCATAGCTGGTAAAGCAACACTGACGTTAACCGAAGACTTGCCCCCACCAAGAGTGGAATCGCTGTCTCAAATGGCATCAGATCTAACATCAGGAGTCACTCCAACTCGTTCATTACTATCGTCATCATCAGTTGTTGTAGTGGTAACGTCTCTTGCATCATCAAGGGAATTTGCACCACTCCAAATATCAGCTGCCAGGCCTGCGACGGCCAGTATTCCACCAATAGTGGAATCGCTATCTTCAGCGGAATCACCACTGACATCTGGAGTCACTACAACTCGTTCATTACTATCCCCATCATCAGTTGTTGTAGTGGTAACGTCTCTTGCATCATCAAGGGAGTTTGCACCACTCCAAATATCAGCTGCCAGGCCTGCGACGGCCAGTACTCCACCAACAGTGGAATCGCTATCTTCAGTGGAATCACCACTGACATCTTTAGCCAGTCCAACTCGTTCATTGGTGTCCTCATCATCCAGTGTGGTGGTAACGCCTCTTGCATCATCAAGGAAATTTGCACCACTCCAAATATCAGCTGCCAGGCCTGCGACGGCCAGTACTCCACCAATAGTGGAATCGCTCTCTTCAGTGGAATCACCACTGACATCTGAAGTCACTCCACCTCGTTCATTGGTGTCCTCATCATCCAGTGTAGTGGTAACGCCTCTTGCATCATCAGGGGAATTTGCACCACTCCAAATACCCTCCTCTTTCAGACGAACTGCAACGGCCGGTACTCTACTAGCAGTGGAATCGCTATCTTCAGTGGCATCACAGCTAACATCAAGAGTCCCTTCCCCTGCTCGTTACTCTATATGGTCATCATCAGCTGGTGTTGAGCTATCATCTCTTTCATCATCAACACAATTTGCATCAGTACATCTAACCTCGCTGACAGGCAGTACACCTATCTTACCCGTATCCATGTCATCTTTTATACTGCATGTTACACCTCCCCCAGTGTCATCATCCTTAGTCCCTCAATCCTCATTGTCATCATCCTCAGCAACAATTGCCCAATCCTCACTGTCATCATCCTTAGCAACATTTACCCAATCCTCATTGTCATCATCCTTAGCAACATTTACCCAATCCTCATTGTCATCTTCCTTTGCAACATTTACCCAATCCTCATTGTCATCATCCTTAGCAACATTTACCCAATCCTCATTGTCATCATCCTTTGCAACATTTACCCAATCCTCACTGTCATCATCCTTAGCAACATTTACCCAATTCTCATTGTCATCACCCTTAGCAACATTCACAGTCCCCCAATCATCAATGTCATCATCCTTAACAACATTCACTCTCCCCCAATCCTCACTGTCATCATCCTTAGCAACATTCACACTCCCTCAATCCTCACTGTCATCATCCTTAGCAACATTCACAGTCCCCCAGTCCTCATTGTCGTCATCCTTAGCAACATTTACCCAATCCTCACTGTCATCATCCTTAGCAACACTCACAGTCCCCCAATCCTCACTGTCATTATCCTTGGCAACATTCACTCTCCCCCAGTCCTCACTGTCACCATCCTTAGCAACATTCACAGTTCCCCAGTCCTCATTGTCGTCATCCGTAGCAACATTCACAGTCCCCCAACCCTCACTCTCCTCATTGTTATCATCCTTAGCAACATTCACAGTCCCCCAGTCCTCATTGTCGTCATCCTTAGCAACATTCCCAGTCCTCCAGTCCTCATTGTCGTCATCCTTAGTAACATTCCCAGTCCCCCAGTCCTCAGTGTCGTCATCCTTAGCAACATTCCCAGTCCCCCAGTCCTCACTGTCATCATCCTTAGCAACATTCACAGTCCCCCAGTCCTCATTGTCGTCATCCTTAGCAACATTTACCCAATCCTCACTGTCATCATCCTTAGCAACACTCACAGTCCCCCAATCCTCACTGTCATTATCCTTGGCAACATTCACTCTCCCCCAGTCCTCACTGTCACCATCCTTAGCAACATTCACAGTTCCCCAGTCCTCATTGTCGTCATCCGTAGCAACATTCACAGTCCCCCAACCCTCACTCTCCTCATTGTTATCATCCTTAGCAACATTCACAGTCCCCCAGTCCTCATTGTCGTCATCCTTAGCAACATTCCCAGTCCTCCAGTCCTCATTGTCGTCATCCTTAGTAACATTCCCAGTCCCCCAGTCCTCAGTGTCGTCATCCTTAGCAACATTCCCAGTCCCCCAGTCCTCATTGTCATCATCCTTAGCAACATTCACAGTCCCCCAATCCTCATTGTCAAAGTCTTATTCATCAAGTTTTTCTGCAACAGAGCCTCTTATGATATCCAAACCAAGGATATCAACTCTTCAGGGTATTCAACCAAGATCTACTCTGGCAATGACATCAGCGCCATATCCATCTCAAATATCATTATCAGAACTTAGTTCTAGTCGTCACTTTTCAGGTTATGCTTTACTAACAGAGCCTCTCATGATATCTAAACCAGTGACATCAACTCCTCAAGGTGATCAAAAGAGACCTTCTTTAGGCATGACACCAGTGCTATATCCGTCTCGAATACCATTATCAGAATCTATTTCTAGTCGTCTCTTAAAAGTTTCTTTTGTAAGGGATTCTCTTATATCGAAACCAACGACATCAACGCCTCAAGGTGATGAAAAAAGATCTTCTGTGGTCATGACATCAGAGCCATACCCATCTCAAATACCATTATCAGAAATTAGTTCTATATCTCAATTGGATTCAAAATCATTTGTACCATTTATGCCAAGTAGGCCACTTTTACCAAGTACAGTTTCATACCAAATACAGCCCTCATCGCACAAATATGCCTCGTCATCAGACGTAATAACACATGCATTTTCGTATGTAGAACTGAGTTCTTCTACATACCCGTTTATTGTCATGGAAAGTAAACTGACTTACCTATCAGAGCAGGTTCGTCTTGGCGACTTTTCGATATCTTCATTCGAATCCTCTACAACAATTTCCAGGATTTTCCCTACAGTTCCTTCAGAACTACATGATATTAAAACGTCAGTGCATTCAAAGTTCTCCCAAGGCGAACCAGATAGCACTGTCATCACATTCTTCACTCCTTCAATGTTGCAACGAACTGAAAAAGTAAGAGAAGGACCTACTACTTCTTTGTTGCCCTCCAATCCATTGACCTCCACAGAACAAGTCACCACAGCTGCACATCCATGGACACCTGTTTTACCCCAAACATTTTCACTTTTATTGCCTTCGGTGCAGCCAAGTGAAGACAGGGTGACCACCGCTGAGTCATCTGTAGAATCAGCATCGCGATCGTCAGCAACAATGACGCAATACTTTACCAAAACTGAAGCTATAATACCATTCATTTCCTACATACCTGTAGAAACGCCTTTATTATACCCTTCAGCACCTCTAGTAACAGCCACCCCTCATTTCAAATTCGCAACGCAAACTCAAATCATAATATCGGCAGACATATACAGATCTTTAATTCAACTTCCATCGTCATCACCTATCATAAAAAGTCCATTGCTTGGCTCCGTGGACTTGAAATTCACACCCTCTACAGTTATCACACCGACAACCCAAACAAAAACTCCTGCATCGCGATCAGAAATTTCATTGGTACCCACATCAGAAATTCCCCTCAAGTCATCTAAAGGGCTCTCAACATTATCTGCTCTGTTCTCGAGAGAAATTCCCTCGGTGTATCCCAAAGAAACACTATTCTTATCCACGAGGGAGATATCAGTAAAAAGGTCATCGCTATCTTCAAGTAAACTGGGCTCCCCTGTCGAATTCCAAAGAACATCTTCAATGACGATGACAATAATGCCTTCCCTAGAGGGAATATCACCGATTTACTCAACGGATTTTACCATACATGAGCTCGTTGGTGGTTCTCAAGTAATGCTAAGTGACACACTGCTTGTCTATTCAACACCTTCTATTTCAATGCATTCACCGACATTCTCAAATGTCTCATCTCTTGATGATGCTGAAGGCAAACCAAGTTACACCAAATTCCGGCCCACGGCCCCCACCTCTGAAATAAGCTTCGTCACCAAGACATGGTCTTTTAGACCTACACATAAAATTGCTTATAGCTTAGTCTTCCCACCGGGACAATCCGAAGGTGAGTTCTTCAGGCACGCTGCATCACCTGAACAATCCATATACACTGCCGCCCCTTACTCCTTTTACACCGGCTTGCACAGCACAAAACATCCTGATTCATCTCTCAATGATTATGCCTCAAACTTACCAGGCTCATCAACTGTGTCCCTTATCCCCGACACTGACGAGGCAGACATCTCTCTCCATTCTACCCATGCACTTGTTCACGACTTTCCTACTGATATCTCTCGGCGTCTAGTCACGTCAACTACCACGAGAGGAAAGGATAGCTTAGAATTTACAAGGGTACATCTGAGTGACACTCCTTCTGTGCACACTCAAAAACACCTAAAAACTCCACTGACATCCACCATGGACACTCAATATCATTCAGTACAAACTCAACCGACATCCACCATAGAGACTCAATATCATTCAGTACAAACTCCACTGACTTCCACCGTGGAGACTCTATATCATTCCTTAATTCCACTGACATCCACCATAGAGACTCAACATCATTCTTCAATACAAACTCCACTGACATCCAGCACGGAGACTCAATATCATTCAGTTCAAACCCCATCGACATCCACCATGGAAACTCAATATCATTCAATACAAACTCCACTGACATCCACCATAGAGACTCAATGTCATTCCTCAATACCAACTCCACTGACATCCACCGTTGAGACTCAATATCATTCCTCATTACAAACTCCACTGACATCCATCATGGAGACTCAATATCACTCAATACAAATTCCACTGACATCCACCATGGAGATTCAGTATCATTCCTCAATACCAAATCCGCTGCCATCCACCATAGAGACTCAATATCATTCCTCAATACCAACTCCACTGCCATCCACCATAGAGACTCAATATCATTCCTCAATACCAACTGCACTGCCATCCACCATAGAGACAATACCAACTGCACTGCCATCCACCGTGGAGACTCAATATCATTCCTCAATACAAACTCCACTGCCATCCACCATAGAGACTCAATATCATTCCTCAATACCAACTCCACTGCCATCCACCATAGAGACTCAATATCATTCCTCAATACCAACTCCACTGCCATCCACCATAGAGACTCAATATCATTCCTCAATACCAACTCCACTGCCATCCACCATGGAGACGCAGTATCATTCAATTCAAACTCCACTGCGATCCACCACAGAGTCTCAATATCATTCAATACAAACTCCACTGACATCCACCATGGAGACTCAATATCATTCTTCAATACGAATTCCACTGACTTCCACCACGGAGACTCAATATCATTCCTCAATACCAACTCCACTGACATCCACCATGGAGACTCAATATCATTCTTCAATACAAACTCCACTGCCATCCAACATAGAGACTCAATATCATTCGTCAATACAAACTCCACTGACATCCACCGTGGAGACTCAATATCATTCAGTTCAAACTCCATCGACATCCACCATAGAGACTCAATATCATTCAATTGAAACTCCACTGACATCCACCCTGGAGACTCAATCCCACTTCACGTTTCATACTTCCTGGCTGTCGCAACTCTTGCCATCAAGTCTACTTTTGAAGAGTAGTCAAGAAATTGAGCTGGCACCAACTGGATCAACGCTGGAAATCTCTGAAAGTCTTCTCCTGCATTCGTTTACACTATCATCCACAAAGTATCAAGAAATGTCCTCCCCAGCTGTGACATCATATTTATCCATTTCTATTTGGACGGAAACCCTGCAAACTTTCAGTCAATTTCAATCTACACACCCCCTTCATTCAGAGGTAGCTACGTCAATATTGCCGTTTGTATTTACCGACGTTGAAGGTGCCTCGACTCCTAAAATTTCCCCTCACCTTACCTCTGACGTGGAACAAAGTCCTGACACCACGCCTATATTCAGTACCTCTTGGTTCCTCCACCCGACGGCAGTAGGTAGTTTGCCTCGTGGCTTCATAGTTCCAACTAACAGCATAATCTCGAGGAGTGTTTTGCCTACTGCTAGTATTCAGAATACTATTATTATGCTAAATGAATACGTAGATGAGACAACTTCTGAAATACATATACAACAAAATATCACTGGCACTACAGCAACAGTAAGACACACTACTGAACCACCTACAGGAACTACTCAAATGTTTGTAAACACTACAGAAACACCAACTCTCACGGAAACACTGACAAACACCACGTCATTCATAACAACACCGGACATTTACTCAACAACAGCAGAGACTGCAACAGAACTTACAGAGACTACCACAGAACATGCAGAGACTACCACAGCACATACAGAAACTACCACAAAATCTACAGAGACTACCACAACACCTACAGAGACTACCACAACACCTACAGAGACTACCACAACACCTACAGAGACTACCACAACACCTGCAGAGACTACCACAAAACATACAGAGACTACCACAACACCTACAGAGACTACCACTACGGAATCAGTCGAAAGCAGCACAACAGTCGAGACAACTTCAACAGCAAGCTCGACTTCCACCACAGTTGAACCAATTTCGCCGTATGAAAAGAGGCCAGATTTCAGTAAGTTGAAAACTTCGTTGTGTACCTTTCTTGCACCTTTCTTGTGTACCTTTATTCGCCCAGCATCTCTTAGAACAAGTAGATTTCAGTCCTGAAAGAGAAGAAAAAGAAACATGGAAATTCGGTCAATATTACTGATCTGTCCTCTGTGAAAAGAACGGTAAAATAACTTGACTTTGCCTCCAACAGCAGCTGTGGAACACTCTTTAGACTTCAACGAATTCATTTGGGTTGGCCTCCTAGATATTGATTGAGTTACATTTCATTTTAGCTGGGAAGAAGTCTCAAGTAAAGTACAGTGTGAAGATACTCAGGAAGTTCTTAGAGACGCTACCAAAAAACGAAACCTTTGTAGCCATCACTAAAAAGGAGGTAGGTATGAACAACATAACCTTCCGAGTCGACTCTGTGTGTAGCCTACAATGCCCGGCTCCAGCATGTCCAGGACGATGGGGGGGGGGTGCACCCACCCTTTCCATGCGCCTCCACTTATTTCTGCCTACCGACGGCTCAATGTAATAGGCCTACCAGGCAGAAAGAGGCATAAAAACCATGGTGTTAGGCCTACATCTCAAATACCAAGGAGGGTATTTTATCTAGTGTAGCCAACTCAACTTTTCAAAACCTTTTCTGAACAAGGACGCCGACTCGACCATTTGGCCAGCAGGGTCATGTCCCCCTATTATTTTTGGAGTACACCTGGCTTTCCATCACACTGGCTCTGTTATGCCAATTACACATGTGTAATTGGCCAAATGATACTGAGGTCTCTGCTCGTGCTGCTAGGCCTAGCCTAATTATCAAGCGCCAAACACGGTATGGGCGGGGTTTAACTGTGTGAAACCTGACAAGATATCGGCCTACTTTGCTTGCTGGTCGATACACTCAAGTTTTCGGTTACAGGACAGTGAACTTTCATCGTTCACGGGCATTTCAGATTCTGACAGGACAGTTTTCACTGGTTTATACATTGTATGCACGTAATTGCGTAATGCCACGTGCCAGGCAGCGCCGACTCCCGCCGCGCGCATCATATATTATAAGAAATATCGGGGTGTACTGAGGCTTGCATGCAATAAGAGTGTGTAGAACACATCAACGCAACCTTAAGACTGTATTTATTCATCGTTTTGATGTTTTATGACTTTATTTGCATAAATTTCAAGAAAAAAACACAAGAAATTAGCATGAAAATTGGCGTGTGGAAGTGACAGAGCTCACCGATTCCACCTCTGCCGAGGCAGCCATCCGCCGCACAATGAGACTGTTTCGCAATTGCACTGATGCTTTTGATGATTATTGAAGGAGAACCTCCCGGCAAATGGTCATCCTTTGTACTTTTTTCAGATCAGTGCATTTTTCACCATCCTGGACTACTTCGATTCTGTAACTATTCGTAATATCACGTGAGTAGCAACCTTTGAAGGGCTGGGCAATTGAAATATGGCTGGGGCTAATCAGCCCGAAGCAGGGCAGTCTCTTCGAAACTGTCCTTACAAATTTACTGATTCTTCTAAGAAGTGTCTGTTGATGAGAAATAAGATAAATGAACTTATGGAAACCCAAGCATCCTGTAGGGCCATAGGTAGATTTCAGGTCTTGGGGACTGGATCACGGGGGAGGGGGCCCACTTCCCCTTATCAAATTTCAGGGCCGTATTTAAAGGGGGGGGGGGG
>NMRB01001444.1:18577-35442 GCA_002633025.1 Notospermus geniculatus
AGGAACTACGACATCAAATGCAACGGGGTTTTCCAAAGCAATGGTGTTTACCTCATTCACGAATAGAACCCGTCTGGGTGGTTAATTTATCTCCGTCTTGAAAAACCCGAATTTTAGCACCTTGGAGTCGGAGCGGGAGTGGGAGTCGGACCAGATTTTAACCTCGCTATTACATGCCACAAGCGCTACAAATGACGTGGTGATGCGTGCGTCTCACATGAATTTAGCAGTTCCCCCAAACGGGTGTTGCCTAGTTGTTAAAATTTCAGATATTTAGATTATTTGATACATATTTAGTCTGATTGGGACCATTAACGACGAAGTGATATGATAATTTTGGTGCTATAAGCCGAATGAGGCCTATCGTCGGCCCCTCGCTTTTCACTGCTTGATCTCTAGGCCTAATCGGCTTCTCATTCGTCATTTCGAGTCTCCGACTCTGGCTGTTTTTGTTGCGTATGACAATAAAAATTCCTTATATTTCACACATTTCGATAGCATGACATGTCTTTAGTTTGATTGGGACCATCAACGACGAAGGGACAGGGAACTCGTGGTTTCATCAAGTGAAGTTCAGGACACATCGCTCTCAAAAACGCGACACGGCGACAGTCAGTCATTTTTTGTCTTATTTGTTCTCATTTGATGAACCGAGAAGAGACGAATTCTGTCCCGGCCGCGGCTTATCCTTCCTCAAGAAAGTTCATGTTGAACTGTCGGAGACGGTCAAAACACCCTGAGCTCTGGACCATCGACACCCGTGTTGGAGGTGGGACTAGCACTAATTGCTCACCCACCGGTGTTTGGACCAAGAAAAACCACGGCCTTTAAGTCACTTCTTCTAATCGACCGTCTACTCATGACGTTAATACCGTAGAACGAGAATAGAAGTCTTCCTGTTTACAGAAGTTTTCCTTTTTACAGAATACCCGCTGCGTTTCTCCACCATGTCGCGGGGTTTGTAAACTATGAAATTCTTATCCTGTTGGGATCCTAAAGCATATAACAACGAGGACGACGAATTTCCACATACTCGCTTGCCTGCGAGAGCCACTTTATTAAGATCTCTCGGGAAAGGCATAAATCATTACAATCCTCCAAACTCTGAAAACTTCATGCTGACAAACTCCAATAAAAACTCTAAACTAAACTGAACTGAACTGGGGACGACAAAATTTCCACATACTCGCTTGCCTGCGAGAGGCACTTTATTATGATCTCTCGGGAAACGCATAAACCACTACAATCCTCCAAACTCTGAAAACTTCATACTGACAAACTCCAATAAAAACTCTAAACTAAACTGAACTGGAGTCGACTGAACTAAAACTGTCTTTTCCGGGCGTCTCCCAGGTTTACAAGCAAAGCAACCCTTGCATTTTTCACATTTTGTTGCCTTTTTGGGCATGCCGTTACCATGTTTGACCGGCCCAACGAACACCGATACAATGGGTGAGGTCAGAATTCCGTGTATGTTACGTGTTATGTGTCAATGTTACAGATCTGTAACAGATATGTAACATTTACCACCAATTCTGACCTCACGACAAACAGCCACGTAACATGGCTGTTAGTGTTACAGATCTGTTTAAATAGATCTATTTTAACAGCTCCTGTTACAGGACATGTTAAGTCTAACAGAACTGTTACAGGCATGTAACAGGTGGTGTTAATTCAATCAAGGTGGACTGAAATCTGTTAAACCAAATTTCTTTATAACTTTGGTAATTCTTGATGAAATAAGCTGGGGTTTATACTAAATTGCTTGGAAGAGATCCCTCTTCAATTTGAACACACTGGTTAAAATATGCAGAAATTTCCCTACATTTTAGAAATTTTAACCACTTAGTGGTTAAGAATCTGTAACACCGTCGAGAGGTCAGAATTTCTCATGTTAGTGTTATGTTATTGTTACAACCATATTTGTTAGGACAAACTGTGTTCAAGAAGATGTTTGCTCTGGAAAGGGGTGAAAACTTTGTCCAAGTGCCTGCCAAAGGTAATGAGCCTTCAGAGAGACACATAAGACTCACACAGGAGCAGCTGGATGAGTTGGTGAGCGATGTTCATGTTAACAGGCTATTAGCAGCCTGTTAACAGGATGTTAGCATCCTTTAAACAGGCTGTTAACAGGCTGCTAACCACAGCCCCTTTTCAACAGTGTTGAAGGGGCTCTGGTAAATGTTGAAACTGACAGATCTGTAACACTAACACATAACACAGAACATACACGGAATTCTGACCTCACCCAATGGACTCGCTCAAAGGCGAATCTAATATACTAACCAGTCTACCCTTGAATTGGAAGGGCCTACCTGCTGATGCATATGCCACGACTGTCTACAATTTCACTAGCCACCTCAGATACAATTTTGATTGATATGTTGATCGAGCCAAGGTTACCTTCTATGTTTCTACACATACATTACTGCACAGGCACTTATACACATGGTTCCACACATACACTTCTACACAGAATGAACCCAAACTGATTTGTCCGTAACAGCTCACGTCTACTCTGCGTGTGCAAATGAGCAAATTTTGTTTTCATCATCGATTTCGATAATGAAGGTATCATCGCAATTGATGAGAAAGCTTACAATGAGATCACTGGTAAGTGACGGATCCTCAATTGGAATGGCTTCTATGATTTCTTTCAGGGCTTGTTTTTTGAAGACGAGGCGATGTTGAGTACCATTGTCCAAATTTAGAAATGTACCACTTCCAGTGAAAATTGGGGTCGTTGATTCTCTTCTTTGAGTTTTATTGTTGCTGGCGGGTAACACTTAGCGAGTACCACGAAGCACAACTCCGTCGCGGTCACGCTAACTTCTGATAACGCTTTAGCGCTGTTAAATCCACATCTGCTGACCAGACTGTGGGGTTGTCTGCAAGATACCATCGATTTGTGAAATTTGTGTATGCCCCGTCGAAAACAGGAAATTTCAACTTTGGTAATTGTGCAGTTTTTGATGGCATTGTCACACGAGCGGGAACTGAACCTGGCTTGGGATACTTCTTGTTTGATGACAATGCTGATATGTTTCTCACAATGCACACATAAATGAGTTCATGTCCCGGATACAAGCAGTAAACAAGAAGCTAAGCTATTCTTTAAAAGGGGGGCTAACTGTGCAGGAGTTGTGATCTAGACCTATTTTGTGATGCGTAAAACGCATCACTATGACAAAACCCCCGCGTTAAATGTGGTCTTGTTTGGCAGTTCTGCATGATGGTTGTGATAGTGGCACGGGGCTACAACCGAAGGCAGTAAAATTGGAGAAGTGATAATGAGTTAATGACTGACAATACCTGTGAAGAGAATAGTTGTTCCTGAAATATACTAGGCCTACTAGTCCTTGTATACATGTATAAAGTGACTGATTTTGGAAAATGAAGTAGGTTTTGTTACCTACTTTTTCAAGGTCACAGAAGTCAAAGGTCAAAGTAGGCTACAACATTTTGTCATTGGGTGGCACGTTCGCGGCTATTTGACCACAGAATATGTGAGGGCGGCTTAAAGGGACAGCGCGCTATTGGGTTACTAACAGTCCACTCTACAACAGGTGACGCTAGTAACCATGAACTCATGAATATTGTAGATCATACTTTGACATTGACGAAATTTTACTTCAATGAAATGGTCCATGGACGATGCGCTCACCCGGTTGGAGATAATAGCGTTGAGACAGATGAAGGTGTCAGCAAAAATAGATAAGATATCTATTTTTGATATCAGTCATGAGCAATCTGGGTCAAGTCATTCCCGAGTTACAGGACTTTGATGATTTTTGGGTTAAAGCCCCTCTGTATTGAATTTCACGATATTTTCAAAATGTTCGGAGAGTGCACGTAGAGGTCTCACTCTACGTAGAAGGTCTCCAAAATGCTTGCCTGGTACATGTACTTATTTCCGGGAATCAATGCCTGGTTTTCAGCACACATTGAAAAAACTGCGCAGGGAGAGCTCAATGTATTCAGATAGAGCGTAGTACATTTTTACACTACACTGACGTTGTGACGTCGTGCACTGACGTCAAGAATGGCGGCGATGATTCGTGTTTTTCAAATTGAATACAGGGGGGCTTTAATATTGGATGTCAGATCAGGCCAAAACCTCACATGCACATAAAGGTCATCTAGAGGGATCCAATCCCCATGTATCGAATTTGGGCAGTCCAGGTCAAGTCATTCCTGAGTTATAGCACTTTGATGATTTTCGGGTTATGCCACCTGGTGGCGATATTTGAAGTCAAATCATTCCAAAATTTGACGAAAATGTAAAGGTCATCAGAGGGAGGTACATTGTACATAGGCCTATCATGTTTGAGCAATCTAGGTCAAGCCGTTTCTGAGTGATAGCATTTATGATTTTCGGGTTATGCCACCTGGTGGCCATGCTGGATGTCCGATCGCGCCAAAACTTTACATTATCTACAGGGAGCCACGTATCGAATTTGAGCAGTCTAGGTCAAGCGTTATAGCACTTTGATGACTTTTGGGTTATGCCACCTGGCGGCCATATTGGAAGTCAAATCAGGCTGAAATTTGACATGCACGTAAAGGTCATCTAGAGGGAGGTACACATCAGGTTTGAGCACTCTGGGTCAAGCCGTTCCTGAGTTATAGCACTTAGATGAATTTCAAGTTACGCCACCTGGCGGCCATGCATATTGGATGTCCAGTTGCGCCGAAACTCCTCTAGTGCATGTTTATGCAAGATATGCACTTGCTCAGTGAAATAATGGCGAACTGTGGCAGGTTCGTTACTTTTGTACGTTACTTTTGTACAACTCTGACCTTTGTGGCCTTGAAAAGTACGTCAAATCAAAAACCCGTTGCATATGTTTTGTATCCGAATTAGATACACCTATGGTAAAAATTTGGAGGTGATCCAGTGCTTAGTTCAGGAGTTATTGCACTTTTTGTGTTTTTGGTTTTGGCCATCTGGTGGCGAAGCTAAGAATCAAATCGGACGGAAACTTGGCGTCATAGGTCATCTGACCTATGAGAATATATAATGTACCATGTTTCAGATCAATAGCCCCAGCGGTTACGAAACGTGCCCTACTAACGGACGACGACGACGGACACCGCAGGACAACAAAAGCTCACGTGTGAGCTAAAAATGATGCCTAAGTTGGATCCATTTCTCTGTGAGCACTAAAAGGCCGCCTGTAGGCCCTTTAAGGTAACGGTTTTCACTGGGATATAAGAACAGTAATTTTGAGTAGGCCTACATAAGTTCAGCCCCCTGATCTCCCTAATACAAGAATGATCACAAGTAATTGCTTCCTAGCCCAATCAGCAGATGCAGAATCAGTAGGAATTAAGTGCCTTACGTAAGGTCACAAGCCAACTACTCAGATCACCACATTTCCACAGTGTACAGATGAATCCTATTCATAGGAATGTCTGTCGTGTATACATGTAGGCCTAAAACCATTTGACACCTATCGCTATGACCTGTTTCTGAGGATACAGTCAGCTTCCTTTGTTTACGGCTGTCTAAGAACAAAAGTAGTAGGCCTAAAAAAGACCCGAAGTGTTCCGAGTGGGAACAGGCAGAGAAGATAATGACGTCATCTATCGGGGTACGCATTGAGCAGAGAAATTATGGCATGAACAATGAATTATTTTCGAAAAAAGTCAGTCTGCAAACACTGTGGACTGTTAGATTACAATTTGTTTTGATAGAGTAAATGAATCCCTAGAAAAAAGAACAGTGTTAATGAGAACTGACGGCTAAGAAAGCTGTGAGCAGACATTCGAATCGAGTGCAATCTCTGTGAGCTAGCGTCCTATGCACAGAAAGCCAAAACTAACTCCCCGCGCTGAGGCGCGGGGGAACAAGCATATCATGTTACAAGAGAATCTACTCGCCCGAGTTGTCAAGGTTGTGACACAGTGACGACGCCTGCAGAGTACCCACATATCTCCTGCTCCTGAAGTTTTGGAGTGCTACGAAATTTGCATATAGTCTGTAGCATTTATCATTGATGTACTGATCATGCTCCTGAGAACGGGTAGCCACAACTTTGTCCACAAATAGTTCTTAATAATTTGACTGGCAGGGGAACAAAGAGTGTCCATTCTCGTAGAGGGTCTAAGTTGGTAACTTGTAATGGCACAGACATCGATTCTTTGTGTTCCTCAAAACAGTTTGGGTAGTAAATTGCGGGTTACGACAAAAGGTGGCGAATTGGCGAGTGGCGAGTTGGCGAATTGGCGAGTTGTTTTTTTTTGAGTTTTTCGTAGCTGAAAATATTAGATGATGCCTTTTAAATGTGCACTGAATGGCTTATTCGTAATACAATATCAAGCCAAGGCGAATAAGTTGATATTTAGAGGATATATGTCAGCCGAGATATGAGCACAAGCTGAAGGCAATATGTGTCTGCAGACCACCACATGTAACCTCGTACCTGTACATCAATGACTATTGGGTATCTGGTCGCAGTAACCAGCCGGCCACGTAGAATGGCATGAATGATAGAAAGGTGTTGGTGCTATTGCATATAGATGGCATCATGTATGATGAACTTGTGGTAAAAAAAATTCAATGCCGTGCCGGTCCTTGGTTAATATGATCTTCGGTGAACAGGATGTGAATGCACTGGGTTCAGTTGGGGTGAATGTGAATTAGGCCTAAAAAGCAATGTATCCTGAATGGATTGTTTGTTCATATCGGCTAGGCCATTCGATATTCTGTTTGTTTTGTCGAGAATTTCTGTGTCACGTGTCACTTGAATGAATGCTTAGGCCTAGGCTAGGCCTAGCTGGTCACATTCACCACTTGCTTCCAATCTGTGCTGGCGATAAAATCGCCGGTAGAAACCAGGTGATTTCTCGGGGCTACTCCAATCTTCTGCCATATCTGCCATTACTGTGCGTGAATGGGGCCGGGTTTGATGCATGCCATGTGCTTGGTATCATGAGAGCACAGTCTAGCGGTAGCTTCAATCTTGACACTAGAGGGTCTACCTCTAGTATCGTTCGAAGGTAACCATCTTGAAAAGTAGTCCAGCGGAGGATTAAAAGGAGGAATATCTACCAATGTGATCAGGCTCCTAATGGTAACTCCGTTAGGAGGAGTGATGCGGTCAAACATGGCGGCGACTTCTCGATGACAGTGTCTATTTGTGTAACATAGTGGAGAAAATCGGCACTGTTGTAGAGTTTGCTATAAATCATGGTGACCAGGTGGTGAGGTTGATCACTGTAAACCTGCAGACCAAACTGAAATAAAAACTCGCCAACTCGCCACTCGCCAATTCGCCACCTTTTGTCACAACCCGTAAATTGCTGATTCCTTGTAAGGATGTTACCCGAGCCAGAACCCTCCTTCTACAGTCTTTGGTCTTAAGAAGATGACACCCTGAAGCAATGCTCTGTGTGTCGCAACACCTCTGCCCTTAAAAGATTGGCAATATCTTCAAGTACATGGACAGGCTGATGTATATCCTTTAGTTAAGGGCAGTTTTCAACAATGTGGTCTATACTCACGAAAATATACGAGGTGGATGTCTTCTTTTGAGGTGTCGAACAAGTTTTTCATTCTTTTCATTTTGGAGACCTTGATTGGGCTTCTGAAAATGCAAGATATTGAAATATTTAGACTCGTAATTTTGTGGCGAGTATCATACTGGGTTGTGGATGTGTATGCAGCCTGAAGCAGTTTTGCTTTTATGTAGTATAATTAATTTGAATGAATCTGCAAGTCACTTATAGGATCACTTAAAGAATGGAAAGGTTGAAGTTACCTTTTTTCTTTGGCACTTTTGAAGACGTCATGTTGTTTCTTTGAGAAGCTTACAACTGTCCTGCCTGAAAGGTCGTTTCAAAATAATCAGCATAAGTGCTCGACTGCTTTACTGGTGACAGGGAATGTCAGATGTAGGAATCCGGAGCTCCGGATGGTGCTGCTTCATTATAAAATGTACTTGTTCCAACTCGGAATGAATTCCCCAAGCTCTTCTTTGCAGGCTGTTAAATCTGGCGTGGATGGATTCGCCACCCAGCTCATTCATGAGGCCGGGGCCATATTTCCATGCTCTGATCCAGTCTGTTAAATGTTCGTCTTCCTGCTGCCCCCGGGCATGGAAGGCGGCACTGAGCAATGCCACAGTCTCGGGGGGGGGGGGGGGAACTGGCACGCAATATCTCCACCAGCCGGTCATAATTTTGTCGGTCTGCCTCCGGGTAGCAGAGAACCTCCTCTCGTGCCGCCCCACCCAAGTGGTCCACCAGAGCCCACGCTTTCTGATTGGGAGTGTGTCCGAGCTGCCTAGAGTACACGTCAACCTCCACTAGCCACTCCCTAAGAGTGGGGTCTCCCGTCTTCTTCAGGGCCCCCAGCAACTTAGACAAACGTACACTGGGGGTGTGCCTCAGCTGGAGGTTCCCCAGTGCCGTAGCCAGCGCCTCCGCCACTTGCTGGTTACTTGCGGCAAGAACTTCTGCTATTGCCGGGCCCATCCTAGTCACTCTATAGGCCTTCCCAGCCTAGATTAACCTACAGTCCTCAGATAGGTACCCGCCTTCAATAACCAAAAAAAATAAAAGCAGACCCCGAACAACCAACCGACTGACTGATCAACCGATCGCTAACAACCGATGACCACAGAAGAGGATAGATTAGAGGAGAGGAAAATGATCAGCTTACCTTAACATTTAGAATAATTTCCATTACTTCCTCCAGAATCTATAATGCTGTCCCACATACCACAGTTATTAAAGACACAGTCATTCATTTCATTCAAAGATAGTCATTGAAGTCCAAGAGTCATTTGTTTCTCATTCTTTGCCACAGGATCACACATTCACCGTTCTTCCTCCTTTGGTTTGTCCTCATCTACCCAGTCATCTCAAGGGTTGAAACTCGCCGTCTGGGAGCGACAGCAAGACGGGCTGTCCGGCGAGCACCACACGGCTCTAACACCATCTACAGCATTGACACCGACACGAGCTGTCCGGCGAGCACCACCAAAGGGCTCTAACACCGTCCATAACACCAACACTGACAGCGAGACGGGCTGTCTGGCTAGCTATAGAGCTCTAACATCGTCCATAATACCGCCTGTTAAGATCGTGTCTATAATTTTGTATTGATGTAAATTTCAAGAGCTATTGTGTGTGACCTGCTTGCCCTAAACTTTTCCCTTTGAAGTTATGCCAGTAAGGGTGAACGAATACAGCTTCCAGGTCCAAAGAGAAAACTATTTCCATAGAACTCATTCGTACTTGACCGCCCATGCCAAAGTCCAAGAATTAATTCTCAAAAGTTACATACATGTATATATTCCCTCTAATATTTGATAATAAGCCTGGACTTAGAAAAGTTAAGAATACATACATGATGAATCAGTCAAGCTATACAACTTGTGTAAGTACACGTGATCAATAACAAGTAATAATGTTACAAGGTCATTTATTTACAAGGTTATTTATTTATTTCGTACACAGTATAATACATGTAATACAGACAAAAACAGAAAGAAAAGGGGGAAAGGTTACACTTCTCACATTTCGCATTTCACTACACACACATGTACATGTGGAATATAAACTTGTGAACGACAGGCTATTGTGTACACACAGCGGATAAGGATTCATCTAATCCCTCTTTTCAAACACCTCACAGACCCCTAGCTAGGCATTTCTAGAGGGGCGCTGCGCCCTGCCTTACAAAATAACTGAGAATTTCGCCCTGCCCTCCAAAATTGTTGCCTGATGCGCCCTGCCTTTCCTTTTCAACCGCCCTGCCCCAAAACCGCGCGAACTCGCTCCCGCCCCCAGTTCTGCCATCTGTACCTCGCTGACAAAGTTAGGATCTCTGCTGTGTCAACATCAGATGCAAAATCTCTGCCCAGATCCAGTCTCAAGCAATTATACTTTGATAAACACGCTTGCCCCTACACGCACTTTCATTATGCGTGATAAGTGTTTGCGCAAGACGTTTGTTCTGTAAGGCTTCGGATACAATAGAAGCCCAACGATGCCGCGAAGAAAGCCCAGAATGTCTAGTGTACAACCCACGGTATCGGGTAAAAATGCCCTTCTTTTGCCCCAAGTGCCCCAAAGCCAGCTTGGTCCGCCCTGCCCATTCTTGGCCTCCAGCTAGGGGTCTGCCTCATAATCCTTGTAGTCCCTCATTATCAGCATAAGTCCCTCAGGACATTCCCGATAGGATCGGCGGGTACGACTTTGGTGGGTACTCTCATAATATTATCGAGAAAAACATTTTCATACGTCAGAAAAAAATTTGCATATACCAGGAGCACCTGGCCACATCAGGAGCACGTGACCGCAAAACCCATGATGTCATCATCCCGTGACATATCTATTGTATAGCATTGACGAGAGTTCTTACACCTGGTGTGCAATAACGCACCTGGCGACGCCCTTCGAAGTCCGTAAGGTTGGAATAAACTCTGCCTGCCTCCCATGATCTTACAGACTTCGAAGGGCGCCGCCAGAGGTGCGTTATTGCACACCAGGTGTACCTGCAGGCGAGGTTAAACATGGCGGTCTCCCTCATAGGGAAAAGTTTCGAAGTTCCGTCATTTTAAGTGCCGTTTTGTGCTCATAATCGGGGAATAACATTCAAAGGAATGTTTAATTAACAAAGGATAGGTTCGATGTGTTTTTCTATGTGACTTGACGTAAATTACAGTGAAATCGGGAGTTTAAAAATCGGACTTGTCATCTCGGGAGAGCGATTTTCCTCACCACATCTAATATTACATACATGTATACTGTACCTCCAACACACCATGATCAGTGTTATTACGGAGGTTGAGAACAGCGACTTATCACGGATCCTTATACGTATACGGATCGAAATGTACACAAAATTTGTCCTCGTTGTACAAAACTTTATCCGTATACGTATAACAGTCTACACCATCACGGTGATGCGTGACTGTACATTCGCCTGTACAAAATGTAGGGGCCAATTTTCAAAAACTTTTAACTTCTTTAAAAAAACTTTTAATTGAAAAAAATCGGCCATATCCATGTTCAACACACATAACTCGATATATTCAGGAAGAATTTTGAGGTTTTTTTCAATGCTGAATTTGTACACAATTCTGGAAAAAATGTATGTCGATGTGGTCTCACAGTACAGAATCACGGTATACCGTGATGGTGTAGACTGTATAAGGATCCGTGATAAGTCGCTGATCTCAACCTCCCTAATATTGAGGAGAAAAGGATCTTAATGTTCAATGTTAAGCCAACAAATCATTGTCTCCCATCAGGTACATGTACTTTGTGACTGTCAATAGACAATCAATAGACAGTCTATCAGTCGATAGAAAGATTGATAGCCGAGTGGTTATCACGTCCGCTCAGCAAGCGGCAGGTCCCGGGTTCAAATCCAGCCTGGGCCATATGGATTTCATTCCCGGCTCTTCACGTACGTCGAAGGGGCAGTAAAGCTGTGTTTACCAGACATCTGGAATGCGGTATAGGGGATGCGGAAACGATATGTTGTATGCGAAAATGCATAGCATACCGCTTCCGCATTCCACATTCCGTGTGTTCGGTAAACGCAGCCTAAGCCGCGGTGCCTTGTACTACCTTGTTTCTTTGCAAGGGCACGTAAAAGACCCCATCCAAGTGAAGAACATGAGTCGCTTGAGATGGCCTCTTCCGTATTCACCAGGGTCAATAATGCTACGGCTTTGCCCTGATGAAAAATTTACCGTAACACAAGTAATACTGCCAATAGATAATCTTTAAAAAGCTGACCCATGCTTGAGTTGAAAGACGTCTATGACATGTTCATACGTTTTTCTGTCGACGGGAGAAATTTTAGGCTTGATGATAAACAGAGACCAGCCGACGCCAACCCGAAGCTTTCGACACAAACTCAACCCAAAACGATAGTCAGGTGGTAGTTTTAGGCGTACTTCCTGAAATAGCGATAACTCTTTTGTTTGGTAGATAACTTGTCTAGCCACACAGAGTATCTTTATAATGCGAAGTAGCGGAGTTCTGGTTTTACTTTGGTAACCGACGAAAAGAAGAATTTGCATGTTTTGGTTCCATTTCCAAAATATCTTTCTAATCCTTCCATTGAATTTGACGTTTTTTTCTTTCACCAACTTGAGTTTATTTCCAAAACGCCGGTACCTACGCAGTGGAATGGGATTTCTGACTGGTTCAAAGAGTATCAGATCGCCTTTTAACGAGATGGCGTATTCAGTTTCTCGTTGTACTTTGAATGGAATCCAATCGACTAATCGAATAAATTGCTGAGACTCATAATATGCAATTTTATAACTACTGTAAAACTGGCAAAATATTTTTCTAGCGAAACAACATGTTACAGCTGCCCCACCGCCTAGAAGTGGAGGGGAATAACCGGTAATTGTGTTTCTCTGCTGGATGCAAAGGTCATCACCAGCTTGCCGAATTTTCCCGGAGAAATTACCTTTATGTATATCATACAGAGGATAGTCGATAGTGTACTCTCTTGGGGGCTTTAGGAAGTGGAATATCAAATGGTGTTTGAACATCGTGTCATGTGGTTCAATGATTCCATCCTCCATGTAGGATGTATTTGAAATTACCGTAAGAATCTTTTTCGAAAAATCTATTCTAAACACCATGACTCTATTGACAGGTGAGGTAAGAGGTCTTCTCAGTTTTACCAGATACCTCTCGTCATCCTCGTAAAACCACATATCTTTAGTTTCTGACTCAATCTCTGGTTTGATCAATATATGTTTCACTTTAGAGTACACAAGAATATGACTGTGTGACTACATGTTTAGAAGTAGAAGAAAGCATCTTAAAAACGGTGCTAAACCTTTATAATAGATGGCATTCTTAATGAAATGGTGATTGTCTCCTCTAGACTAATGTTTCAGAAGGTGAAATGAGTGTCTGCCGGTTCAAAAGGCACACAACGCACACATACTGCAAATACTAGTAAATAAGGAGGGGTCCCGAAAGCCCAGTGGTTATCACGTCCGAAATCGGCAGGTTCCGGTTTCGAATCCAGCCCGGGCCATATAAGATTTCATTCCCGGCTCTTCAGTCCGTCGCAAGGGACAATAAGCCGTGGTGCCTTGTACGTTGTGTCTTTACAAGGGCAAGTAAAATACCCCATCCAAGTGAGGAACATGAGTAGCTTGAGATGGCCTCTTCCGTACTTACCATGGCCAATAATGCCAGTGGCGTCGGCCCTGACGGAACAATCAAATACAAAATACCACTAGGAAATAACCGCTCTTTCCTGACGCCTACTAGGCCCACTAATCCAGTCGATACACTGTTAAAAATGCTGACAGCATTTTGCTGTCAGCAGAGTAACACAGCACTTTTCTGTATTTTGACACCACTCGTTTACTGTATTTTGACAGCCAAATGGTATAAATTCTACAACAAATGCTGTCTTTTAAACTGAGAAACAGTAATCTTGGTGTTAAATTCCAGTGAAAAAAACAGCAGTTTGCAGTGAAATGAATTTTACATCAAATATGCAGTGAAAATTCTGCTGTAAATTTACGGTATTTTTAACAGTGTATCCTTCAAAAAACCTTGCCTAAAGTGATCTACATGTATCTAGGTGTTATTCACACTTCCCGGTAGCGATGTACTATAGAAAAACGTGCATTACCCCTTTTCCGTTGCACATGCTGCCTCATGAGGAACAAGATATTTCCAGATGTTTCATAATACATCTGCCAATCATAAAGTGAACTCAATTTGGGATGTAAGGCTACATCGACAACTGATGTTGTCGCCTCCATGTCATCAGTTTCTCGGGCAAGTCCTGTAGTTGTTTCACACGGCACCACAAATCCAAGAAATATGATTGCTTTATCTAGCATTTCAACCTTTACAAACAGGTTGTCATGCTTTGGATGTCCTATGACAGCCCGGTATGATGAATATGGGTAGGGGTAGGGTAACTCGACCATATTCGCCTTTCGGTATCTTCTGTTCTGACGACAAGTAGCAATTTTGAACCGTGATTGCCTTCGTTTGGGATAAAATGTAAAAATTATGTGGATATCAGAAAAGAAATTACGAAAAATATGCTCTGAGCCCAAACCAGACATAGAGATCCATGTGCCGTTTAACAAAAGAAAACGTTCTTTGTCTTGTTCAATGACCAAATCATAAACACTGAAGTACAGACGATCTGAGGATTTAAAATAACAGGAAATGAGGACTTTATCCCATATTTCTACCATGAATTTTCCGAAGTGTGAATTGGGGTCACAAAATTTTTTCCACCCTTCACTCGTTTGCATTGCTACCCTTTTTGACAACTTGCCTGTTACGAAGTTATAAAACATAAGCCAACCCGATCGGTGATGAACCAATATCAAAAAATCACTGAATAACTTCGGAGAGAAAAGTAACATAGGTGCTTCTCTAACGAATTTTTTTGAATGGTATTTGATTTTGAAGGCGTTATCATTTACTCTGTAAACATATACCCTGACCCAAAGGAAGACCCTCCCCTGATCTCCACCGAAATGAACTATGTAGCCTTTACCTTGATGGTATGACACACCCTGTGATGAAATTGTCAAGTTGATTGACGGAACCAACCTAATTTCTCGGGCAAGAATGTAATCTCTGACAATTAACTGCTGAGAATTGAAAAGAAAGTTACGGCCATGATTTAGTCGTAATGCAGTGCAACCTCGCTATAACGAACCCCGTTTTAACGAACTCCCGGTTATAACGAACATGTCTTGTGGCTCCCAAATTTTTTGCCCGTGTCTGTTTTTCACCCCATGTCCAGTCAGGCAGTTGATGATGAACTCCATTTTATATGAAAGTGCATTAGAGTGACTAAATCATCACACTCTCAAAACTAACGGACGGCATGAGTTAATTACAGAAAAAATCCAAACATTTCAATTAACATCATTAATTATACATTGTACATTCTTGTTTACATACATTGCCAGGGGGAGTTGTGATGATTTTTGTTGCCGACAGTAATGTTGATAAAGTACACATGTTTAATGACAGAAAGCGGTGCTTTCTCTGTGCTGGTCCTCAGATCTGGAATAGTTTACCCCAGTCCCTTCGTGCCACTGATTCCTGCAATTCTTTTTGAACCAATTTAAAAAGAACTCATCTTTTTAAGAAATATTTGTATTAGGCCTAGAAGTATTTTATGTGCTTAAATCATGTTAGGTGTCTTAATTTTTTAACTTTTACTTTGTAAAGCGCTTTGAAATATTTTATGTAAAGCGCTATAGAAGTGGTTTTAATAATAATACACTGTTAAAAATGCTGCCAGCATTTTGCTGGCAGCAGAGTTACACAGCACTTATTTGGACCACCCCTCTATGTGGATCGATTTTTGTTGGTCCCCAATAAATCCTTCACATTTTCCTTCAGCTAAGTGGACCACCCCTCTGCCTCGACCTGGACCGCCAAAGGTAGGGTCCCAAAGTGTGTGGCGACCCTTCTATGTGGACCAGAAGATGCAAAATCTAGGTATTCGCGTGGTCCATGGTTACACCAAACACATGCAAAAGCTAGATTTCACACCTTAGCCTGGTGTAAAGTTTTCGAATTTTTTTTCTTGGTCCCATGTATAAACAAAGGTGTAAGCTAAACAAAACTGAGTTAAGTTAATCAACATTGAATGACTCACTCACATCACAGGGGTAATTAAACTTGAAACTCGAAAATGCCAACCCCCCTTTATGTCGACCACCTCTCTATGTGGACCAATTTGACCCGGTCCTACGCGTGGTCCACTTAGAGGGGATTCACTGTATTTTTAACACTGTAATAATAATAGTAATAGTAGAAAAATACCTTTCTCTGGTACATACTACATCCTATCTGCGTGCAGGTTTCTTTTTCTTCAATACATGTTCCTCTCCTCCGACTGAGTTGACAATTATAATGCCCTTTCTCTCTGCACACGTTGAACATTTTACAGTTTCCTGTGGTCAGGCAAGAAACAGCGCACATCAGAAAACGAGATACGACGAACTGATATAAATCAGGAAAGGAAAGCGCCTTGCCATTTATTAAATAACAGAAGCTAGCATCTGTTTTCATCTTCATCTTCAGGTTATTTCATTCATGACGTCGTCCAAGTGAGAAACTCAAGAGCCAAGAATTTGGAAGGTCTTCTCCCGTCAGTAAAACAATGGCAGAGGCCAGCAGAAACGCCCCACGCACTACGTGGTGGCTGGCCTCGCAGCGCTATCTGGAGCGTCGTCATAAAAAATTTTATTAAGTACAGGACCTACAGCGATACTGAGGCCTTTTTACACGGTGCGGGTGCGTTGCGGATCGAAACTGGATTGAGGAGGGCTTGGTTATTTTTCCCCGTGTAAAAGCGAAATAACTGACCTCCACCTTCCTCGGGCCAGTTCAATTCGCCACGTGAGTCTCGGGAAGGTGGAGGTAGGTGCAGGCCGGTTATTCTCTCGTGTAAAAGCGAACCGACCTCCACCGGCCTCGGGCGGGATTGAGCACCCTACCTGAATGACATCACTCGCGTACTTGCTGGTAAAATTACCTGTGAAGAAATCACGCGCGATATTTCTCAAGCACTGCTTATGCTGTTAGAAGCATAGTTTATCGATTTTTAGTGATTATTTCCGGGATATTTTTTACTTACGATAACTGTAGATGTTGATACACATATTTTTATTGATTATTTCCGGGATATTTTTTACTCACGATAACTGTAGATGTTGATACATCTAGTGGCACGCATTTGAACGAACCGACCTCGAACTAGATCGAGGCGGGTTACCGAACCCGCTCCGTGTAAAAGCGATCAATCCATCCTGAACCGAACCCGCCCGAGGAGGGTGGAGGTAGGTTTCCTCGAACCCGCACCATGTAAAAAGGCCTCA
>NMRB01001444.1:41481-80702 GCA_002633025.1 Notospermus geniculatus
GCCCAGTTTATACTTCGACGCACGACCATCGCCGGCGACCGACGCGCTATCTTGCGTTCGACGCCGACCCCATCGTGCGATTTGGTCGGCGTCCGATCGCGAGGCTGTAATTACATCAGTCATTTCATAACAGGTCGCCGTCGCTAAAGTACGCTGGACTCTGAATCAATTCCGCGAAGTCTGCGTCCAGATTTGGTCGTGCGTCGGACGCCGAAGGGTTTGCGTCGAAGTATAAACTAGGCTTTAGCCTAATGGTCTTTTCCCCGGATTGGTTCCGTTAAGGGCGCCGCACACTGGCGACTAAATTGAGGCGACCAGCGATGCGACTGGCGACTACGACGTCGCAGGCGATAATCGCCTGTGAGGTCGCTGTGCTATGTCGGACGCGAATATTTCCTAGGACGGATCCGCAAACGGGCGACTATTTTACTGGAGACGGTCGCGGTCGCAGTGGACTGTGGCATCGCGTCGTCTCATCTGCGGACAATACTCGGCCAACGCGACCCATATTGTAGAATGGGTAGTCGGAAAGGCCTTTTCACCAAGCGACCAAAAGTTCAACATTTTGAACTTTCGGTCGCTTGGTTGCCGCGACCTCTACTGTCCTTCTTCTGTACTCGGCAAGTGAATGTGTTTGCCAACGCAGCGATTATGTAAAGAGATCAATCGGAGGGACTTACCGTGCGACCAAATTGTGTAATTCAGTCGAGCAACAATCCGCCGCAAACAGGAGACCACAAAGTAAAAATGTTCAGTCGCTGGCCCGGTTGCAAGGCCGATCGCCAAGAAAATCGCTCGAATAATCGCTGGTGTGCGCCGCCCTTTAAGCATGGCGCACACCAGCGATATTTGGGAGACCTTTTTTTTCGGAGCAACCAATTATGGGGCTTGGCCTCTATTTAACCTTAATTATTCAACCTTAATTTTTGACACTTCCTGTTTGCACAGGATACTTTAGATCTACATCTGGGACAATCTCGCACTCAGATCTACCTCATCCGAGGATATCTCTGGCAAGGGCTACGACCTGACCAAAATTTCTGGTCAACCGCTGGCAGCGTGACAAAATGTTTGTTTCACACAATATTTCGTTCTTCGATGACTGAAAAATATCATACATGCCTAAAAGCCATATAATACACCCAAAACACGAAGTTGTTTGAGTATTAGGGCAATTTCAAACGAATAGTTTAGTTGGGAACATCAAGCCGCGGGTGCCATGCAGCTTCGGTGTGATTCGCCTCAAAAGTAGCATATCGCGCATGCGCAGTATTCCTGAAGTCGTCAGCCCTTTCCAGTGGTGTTGTAGGAACGTAAACCCACTGGGGACGAGTTTGCATCTGGGATTCAGCTCAGTCTTTTCTGTAGTCTCTTACTAGAAAGTGCCTGAGGAAGACCCCGGTTGGGGCCGAAAATTTGCAAATTTTTTGGAGGCACGACTTCTGTTATTATATCATAAGTTCTGAATGGATTAACATATTGACCTTATTCTTGATATAGAATAGCACAAAATTGACACACAAAATGATAATAAGCAAAAAGTCAATCTCCAGAATTCACAAATTTTCGACCCCAATCGGGGTCTTTTTCAAGTGGAACTTTACAATCTGAAACTCTAGAAAAGACTGAAACTCTGAAAAGACTGACTTCTCAGTCTTTTCTAGAGTTTCAGATTGTAAAGTTCCACTTGAAAAATGCCCCGGTTGGGGTCGAAAATTCGTGAATTCTGGAGATTGACTTTTTGCTTATTATGACCTTATTCTTGTACATTCATCATATGCTTGGACTTCCTAGGTCTTCCTTCCTTCACCTCCTTCCAGCACCTAGTGGCACCATCCTAACCCTGGAGGAGATAACAATGACTAGGTCACGTAGCCGACTTTTTTACCCAATTTGCATAATCTGATGACGTCATGACCTGGTTAAATATTCAAAATTTTAATGAGAGACGGTCTGAGCATGTTCAGACTCTCTCTCGTTTAAATAATCGAGAGATGGTCTGAGCATGCACAGACATTATGTTCACACTTCATGAATGTACAACAATTAGGTCAATATGTTACCTATTATTTTAGTTTTGCGCCAGGCGTTTTGTAGATACATCATAGTACCAATGCACTGCGAAGAATTTAAAAAAAAAATTAACCCATAGGGCTCAACTACAGTAAAACCGATTTTAATGAAAGCGATCGCAGCGCCCCATTTTACCTTCATCCGTGAGCCTGAGACATGATGGGACATCACCATCCACCAAACCCAATCAAATTCGACCTCGTTAAAATTTGTCTAGACAGGGGGTAGGCCTTTAAAACACCTTTCTGCCAGTCTGAGTAGATAAAGGGGGCGCTAATAACGAACATACAGTTGGGATCTAATAACGAACATACACAGCCATATGTTACCCGGGAACCAGTCTAAGCCACGACTGTTAGGAAGGGAATTTGCTATAGAGGCGTCACCTTTCGGAGAACGGCCACAACATGGGGAAAGCCCTCCTAAAAATAGTACGGTAAAGTTTGTCTAGACAGGGGGTATGTAAGGCCTTTAAAACACCTTTAACTGCCAGTCTGAGTAGATAAAGGGGGCGCTAATAACGAACATACAGTGGGGATCTAATAACGAACATACACAGCCATATGTTACCCGGGAACCAGTCTAAGCACTGAGGATGAGACTGTTCCATTCTAAAACAACTCTATTAGAGTTGTCCCCTGAACGGGACTGTTCCTTAGTTTCAACTGCTCAAGGAAATCTGACTGTTGGTGTTACGTAATAGGTCCTTTCACCACTAATACTAATTAATGGGTCATGTAAGACTTGTCTGAACTTGCTTTTAGGTCTGTATGATTAAAGGCGCCGCTCTACGTGAGTTTTCTATCGAAAGATTGCTGTCGGATAGTCAATTATTGCTCTCAGACAGCAACAATTGCTGTCATACAGTACTGTGTGACAGCAGTTATTGCTGTCTGAGAGCAATAATTGACTATCTGACAGCAAACTTTCGATAGAAAACTGTCACGTGGAGCGGCGCCTTAACAATGAACCGTCAGGTGGTTACAGTAGGCTTTTGTTAGATCCACAATTCACAATCCAGTAAGATCAAAATAGCCCAACTGAAAATGCTTCCCACAAGAGTAACGCGGTCAGCCCTTCCGTCCATGACGCCTGACAGCATGATAATGGCCGATACACTTGATCCAATTTTTCATCCATTTTTTGGAAATTCACATTCCGGTGTAACGTCGATCAGTGTTCCCCGTATTTCTGTGTTTTTCTTATTGTTTCCCTCCTGACGGATTAAGCGGCAACTAACCCAACAATAACCATTCTAGGCCGCGTCTATTGTTGGGGAACAGTGAGCTACAGAAACACTCACAGATGTTACACTTGGCCTATTGGGGCTTCAGTGTATAAACAAGTGTAACATCTGTGAGTGTTTCTGTAGCTCAGTGTTCCCCAACAATAGACCCGGCCGAGAATGGTTATTGTTGGGTTAGTTGCCGCTTAATCCGTCAGTAGGGAAACAATAAGAAAAACACAGAAATACGGGGAACACTGATCGACGTTACACCGGCATGTAGACCTTTATTGAGCATATTCAGAAAATTGGATGAAAACTTTGATCGTGTGTATCGGCCATAACTGTTCTGCTCCGGAGTGTTCCTATCGCAACTGTTATGAACACACCAATGGAACAATAGAGAGGTTAAGATGCGCCCCGAGAACGAGAACGAGAACGTGGTGACAAGAGAATGGGACTTGTATCACAAAACCATCTGGAGGTAACTCAGATTGTTTTTCACAGTAACAGCGAAAAAGAGAGACACACGAGCAGAGTTGATCTTGTAGTCACCGCTTGAATAAAGTTCCGATTTCGTTCATCGTTACGCTTTATGGCCTCTATTGATGTCCTGATAGAGATAAATACCCACTTCACAGCAATAACATCCAAAAGAAATTTTTCAAATATATGTGTCCAAAAAAGAGAAAACTTGTTTGGGAAATTTGAAAATTTCCATACCGGTGGCAAGTTACTTCTTTGTTATGTAGATTTGCACTATTGGCGCCCTTTGAGTAAACTCTGTTCGGCCACTTGTGACCAAAGCACCAGTGACAGAGCTGAACAATACCCGCAGTGGACACAAAAGATTTAGGGTCGGCACGTACACTGAAGATTGGTTTTCGAAAACAGTATAACAGGGTGAGCGGATTTAATCTGAATGTGAATGACTGGTCACACAAAGGCCAGTTCCGTGGATTGCCACTAGGGAATGAGCTCAGCTATAGGTAGCCCCCCGCCTTAATCCGTCAGGAGGGAAACAATCAGAAAAACGCAGAAATACGGGGAACACTGATCGACGTTACACCGGCATGTAGACCTTTATTGAGCATATTCAGAAAATTGGATGAAAACTTTGATCGTTTGTATCGGCCATAACTGTTCTGGGCCCATGTTCCCGAATCCGTCGTTAGGTTAACGATGTCGTTAAAACTGGAAAAATGCACGGCTTTGGGAACATGGGTCCTGCTCTGGAGTGTTCCTATCGGAACTGTTATGGACACACCAATGGGACTGGAACATTCCCAGCACAGTTCATAGTAACTAACGGTAATCCACACGTAAACATAGTTTTCCAATTGGCAATGCAATGAAGACTCTATTGGTCGCCCATTTCTAACTTGGCACCCCAACATTACGTAAGCTTGCAATCTTATTATAACGGAAGAACTCCATTTTGAATTACATGCGTACCAACTGGAGTTGATCGCATGCTATACAGGTGTATAGTGTAGCTATGTGTACAGATGTTGGATCAACGAGGAAACATGGGACTTTGTCACGCATCTCCTCCTAAACTATGCATTGACGGGGACAATAGCGTTTGGGAGTGTTTACTTATTATCTGGGGAGTGTTTTCAACATACTTTTAGGCCAGAAAGTGATGCGGGCTTTGTAGAATCAATGGTTTTTCTGCATTCATCCAGCACATTTGCCATCATCTTCTTTTTATATTGCGCTGGTAAACCATCCCCACCAATTCCGACCCCCCCCCCCCCGACATTTACCCCCCGTAGGACCTCTCATGTTCACTTCGAAGATTTTCTGCTGAAAAACCGCTTAGCCATACCTACCGGGATTTCTACGGCAGTAGCCTATGATTCTCTTGTTTGGGATTTGAAGTCAGAGATGAGAATATCCACCACATCCCGAGGAAGATGCATGTTCCGTCTTCAACATGTCAATAATGCTGCGATCTGTTTTGATTTCTTCTCATAAAATCAATTATTTTCCTTTTTGTTGAAGTTGAAGTGGGTTTATTGATGATTAACAATACTTTCTTGTGTCTTAAAGCTGGAAATGACAATGTGACTGTATTAAAAAGTGACAATGGTTGTTGTGAAATATCTTGACTTACATGTTCGTACATGTACATGTACATAATGTAGGCTGTGGTGTGACGGGAGTCCTGGTCCCCCAGGAAACTGATCCGGTTTTATTGTTCATTACACCCTTTCACTGCCAAATTTTTTTCAACAAGGTGACATTATGAATGTCTGATGGTTCCCGCTTGTTTAAGAGGACCTTACAGGCATGACAGGCAGCCTGCTCGGAGCCATTATGATGTGCTCAAATCAAAACATCAAATTTGACCTTGACCTCTGATCACCAAGGTCATTGCATAATCAAAATGGCCATCCTCAATAACCTAATGGTGGGTGATATCATGGCTCTACCTCTACCACAGGCAGATATATTTCAAATTATCAAAGTATGCCCTTGACCTTGACCTCTGATCATCAAGGTCATTGCATAATCAAAATGGGCATCCTAAATAACCTAAGTATGGGCGATGTCATGCCTCTACCTTTACCACAGGCAGAGATATTTCGAATTATCACGTTTGATATATCATGATATTTTGAACACCCGGACACTTGAGGCTGACAATTTTAACATAGTCCAGTCCTTGGACAAGTAGGCATGAACTAAGACTTGTTTCATGTTGCTCAGTTGACAATATGGCAAGTTATCTGAAAATATCAAATCTGTGATATCGATATCACCATGACCCCAACATCTCACATCAAAAGTAATCAGTCCATTCGATTCCTAGGGTATGAAAACTAAATAGTTGGGGAGCCAGATGACATTTATTTACACTATTGAGTACAAAAGGTTTTGGTGCCTAATCCTCTTCGGATTATCATGCTGATGCATGAAAGGGGCGTCTTAAGTTGCACAGTCCTGGGGTTTGGTCCCTAGAGACCCCTAAAGTTAGGGTACTGGAAATAAAGAAGGGCTCAAAAATATGATATCATCAGATCTTATCAATATTGGTGTCAAAATGTAGGTCTGTGAGTGTACTTCAAGGAAATATGCATCCAAAAGCCAGATCAGGTCCTTGTTCCCCTACAAAAGGGGCTAAAAAATGGAAAATCCCAACTTTGACCCCTTGCCATTTGCTTCACAGGCAATTTCAGTCAATAAAAGTTGATTAGTTCCACTCGCCTATGTAGTACCTACATTTTGATACCCATCTTGACACCGTGATCTATTCGGGTATACTAGACTTGCAATTTCGACCCTTTTGGACCTGTTTTGACCCTTAAGGACCTTCGGCCAAAGAAACCATGTCAAGATGGGTATTAAAATGGAGGTATTACTTATCTGAGTGGAACTAATCCACTTTTATTGACTGAAATTGCCTGTGAAGCCAATGGCAAGGGGTCAGAGTTGGGATTTTCCATTTTTTAGCCCCTTTTGTAGGGGAACAAGGACCTGATCTGGCTTTTGGATGCATATTTCCTTGAAGTACACTCACAGACCTACATTTTGACACCAATATTGATATGATTTGACGATATCATATTTTTGACCCCTTCTTTATTTCCAGTACCCTAACTTTAGGGGTCTCTGGGGACCAAACCCCAGGATTTTGCAACTTAAGACGCCCCTTTCATGCATCAGCATGTTAATCCGAAGAGGATTAGGCACCAAAACCTTTTGTACTCAACAACCCGTTACGAGTCAAGGCTTATTTATTTATTTATTTAAGGGGCGGTAGTGGAAACATACAGCGCCGTTTTAGTGCGGCGGTCGAAGGTTGAACCGTCTTATTTATGAATAACCATGTATTGTTAATAAAATTAGGCGTCAAGGACAAGCTGATCATGGTTCGTTGCCAAAACCCACACTCTTTCAAAAATATTGTTCAGCACAATGCTTTTGTACACCCGGTGCGTCCGTGCGCATAGGCCTATTTTAATGACAATAAGGAGGTTACTTTAGCCCGCGTATTTCGAAAGCGTAGGCGTGTTTAGGCCAAAATATGAAAATTTTGGGAAGACTTTTCTCGTCCATCAGGCATCGCACTTCAGTGGTTTCTTTTCATTTGGCAGCAGTATATTTGTGCGCAGGGCGCAACGTTGAGATTTTTTCACTATTCAACAGGATTCGGGAGATATTCTAAAAGTTCATTTTTGACCAATTTTTGGCACAAATTACATAATTATCATTACTAAGAATTAGAATTTGCAAATTATCTCAACGTCGGCACCTGCACATATGTATTCCCCAACATTTGGTGATAAAACGCCAGGTCCCAGTCGCCTGGTTGCCGAGAAATCTATGACGAAAAAGTCAAATGGGGGGTCTCATTGTTTGCTTAATTAGCTGATTAATGAAAGATGAAAACACATCGTTTTCAATTCAGATGTGTAGAACAAGAGTAGCAATATCATAGAAATACATGAAATCGATGCTACCTTTTTGCCTGAAGAAAATATGAATTGTTTTCAGTCGCCATTTGCAGTGCGCTTCCTTATGGCTACCGCCCCCTTAAGTTAAAGATAATGTATCACGGGTATTTTCGCGGGCCACGAAATTCATTGTTTATTTACATTTTTGGGCACTAGGTGCTCTTTATTTTCATGCTTGATTTTTCGTTTCCAGATACTTTTCTCTGGCATCGCGAAACCATTCTCCATGAAACCGCGTCAGAAGCAGTAGAGTGTTGCATTATTGTGTCCAGCCTGGTCCATCCACCTTAAAACCCAAGATCTAGTCGTATTTTTCTTATTTTTGGGCTAAAATGAGCATTTTCTATGTACCTCTGTCTTCCGCAATAACTGACGCATTTGGGGTCTGATTTAGCCATCGAATCGTGTATGGGAAGAGGAGATGTCTAGAATGATCCCTATGATTTTTCGCAAGGATGTAGGCAGCGATTCGGATTATTTTGATCAGTGAATTAGGGGTATTTTATGCCTAGATCTCGAAGCAGCTGTTCATGTTTTAGGCATACATATTTGCTGACGTTTCTTATCTTGACCCACTGTCCTGAATAGGCAAACAATGAACATCCTCATGGGCATGACTAGGCCTACCAGAGCCGATGTCTTCTGATGATAGCGATATTCTGACTGAAAACGGTAACATTTAAAGGGTCAGTCTGCTGATGGTGTCAATACATTCAACGGGAAGGCCTACTGATTTAAGGGGAGGTCTGGGTATGGGCCGGGCCGTATTTAACTTTTTGGTCCAGGGGGGGCAGGAGCCTCTCAGGGGGGCAGAAGACCTCTTTTTGCCGTTTTTTGCCCAAAATCCGCATGAAAATCACGTTTTTTGGTTGGCTCAGGGGGGCAACTGCCCCCTCGCCCCCCTTTAAATACGGCCCTGATGGGTATTGGTGATACCAAGCAGCTGTGAAGGCCACGGCGAGACACGGCCCCCTAAAGTCACCTAGTGCCCAAAACGTCGCTAGACTTGTGTTTGTTTATGTCCAGGCTTTCTTTGTCTTATGAGTAATTTGTTGGTGGCATGCCTCTCTAGAAATTCTGTTGATTCCAGACGTATTCATTTTGGTGGGTTGGCATGTCCCAAAAGTCCAAAATAACATAATGTAAACATTCATCTTTACAAACATTGGATGTAAACAATGAAGTCGTGATATATTATCTTTAAAGTTGAGAAATACCCGATAACTCGAATGCGCTGCGAGCTGGATAGTGAAACCTGATGTCAAAGCTTAAAGTCCTACTTGCACAACAAAAATAAATTCTCACTCTTTTGAGCTTTGTACAGCATTGAGACAGAACTACATTTTGCTCTCTGTTTCATGAAATTATGTTAAGTAGTAAGCGAGATATCAAGGATTTTGTCAGTCAAAATCATTGGGCTAAAAACCGTACTGCGAACGACTTCAACAATGTAAATATGCTAATTTATGCGTGACGTATTACTAGGGAAAACTTCATTCGAAGAGTACGCTGGACGCATGGTTTCTGCACGATAATTGCATTTTGTTGAATTTCCCACCACAATCATTGCTTAATTTGTTCACTAGGCCGCTCTAATCAGGGAAATGACATGTTCATTATGCAAATTCCCTAGTGTGACATCACTTAATGAGGCAGTCTCGGACCATTCTGATTTTAGCTGGGTCATTCACAAAATCAATCATAACTTTCTTACCGCTTGGAATTTTTTCACGAAATGAAAAGCTTTTTCACTGTAATTCTGTGCCCAATGATTACACAAGCTGCAAAAAATAGTCCATGTAGGACTTTAAGATAAAACTTAGCCTGAACTGGTGCATACGGGCAACCGAGTTCAAGTTTAGTTCCAACTTAAGTTAAACTTACGCTCAATTTTGGCTTAACACGCAAAAATACGTATACGGGCCATGTCTTTCACCTTAGAAACCCGTTATTATTATTTGGCCTTTGAGATATTTCAAATTTAAGTTATAAATTCATAGTCATAGTGTAGTTGTATTAATGATATAATGAATTTTATATTCATACAAAATTCATTATATCGTTAATACAACTACACTATGACTGTCATCGCAGTGTAGACTGTAGACTTCTAGATACATGTATTGGAGTAGGGCCTTGTTTCGAATGCTGTGCTGTAACTGTCACCGGAGATGAGTTTTTAAAAGCTTCCTCGAAGCGCCCCAGTCGTCACGTCCAACTGTTATTAGGACATGTAGCCTCTACTGGCTCTGACATCCGTGTTGTAACAATAATTTGCTCATTACCATAAAAAAGATATGGATATCCCATGTTCAATGAGGTAATTATTCCGGTCGTCCCCTGAGGTGGTAGTCGTCAGACCGAGACCACTAGACCAGATTCTGAGAGAGCGCTTACATGTAAATTATACTGCAGACACAAGCATACGTAATCACCAAAGGGTCAGGCTACAGTTTGAAATGCAGGCCACACTCTAGTCAGGGTAACCACACAGCATTTCAGCAAATATCTTCTCTTCAAGGGGAAAGCAGCACGTATAGCAGTCACTGTAACTCTGGCTGAAAGGGTAAATGTCGTCCTGGGTATATACAAACATTACCCAGGATCTCAGTCTAGACAAAACTAATACCCTGGGTGTAGTTTCGGTAGCCGAACATCACCCAGCTTCCGCAATCTGTGCCTAGGAACGAGTCCTATTTAGAAATCCCGTGGAATCTCGCTGTCTCGCGCCGCGGTACTTGTTGAGTGTAGCTGTTCATGACATTCTTCAGGCGGTCAGGTGACCACGAGCGAGACAACCTCGAATCCAGATGTTATACTACGATGCTGGGTGATGTCCGGCTACCGAAACTACACCCAGGGTATTGTTTTAGTGAAGATTGAGATCCTGGGTAATCTTTGTATATACCCAGGACGACATTTACCCTTTCAGCGTAACTCTGAGGACCTGTCGAGGAAACAAAAATGACAAACGTGTCATGAGAGATGGATAACATTACTGTGGACATCATTTCTTATCCTGGCATGCCTGGAGCTGCCAAAACTTTAGCACCAGCCACCAGCATCATTCAAACTCTTCGTCTAATAGGGAACCCCGATCACGCAGACCACGCGAGAATATACGCGTGGTTTTGAACTGATAGTACACCAATGCCACCTATTATTCATGACGATTCAAGGTGTGATTGGCCGTGCTTGGTGAACCGCATCTCTCGAACAATGGGCCTAGGTCAACGCTAGGTGTCTCGTCTGCTCTATCAGTAGTCATCACGTGACCAATTGGCGCTCCCCATTATATCAGTTTTTCAAGCTTATGGTCTTTTTCCTCTTGTTATCATTGGAATGTTTGGCAATATCTTATCCATCATCATCTTCACTATAAACAAGAAACGAGATGTGGTCTCAGCCCAATATCTTCGTGTTCTTGCCGTGTCCGATTCTGGAATGGTTCTCCTCGTTGGACTTCGTAACGCCATCGCAAAGGGAGGGTCTCATGGCACAGGAAGTTTCATCGGCTTCGACCTTCTGAACACTTACACTATTCCCTGCAAGGTATTTCGCTACATTGAACTTGTTTGCCAGTTCCTGTCGTCTTATCTTATTGTATTGTTCTCAGCAGAGAGGGCGTTGGCAGTCTGGATGCCGCTGCGTACAGTCAATCAGTTCACAATCAGACGCCGTAACATTGTTATCATAACGTCAGTAATCATTGGGGCACTGATGAGGTTACATGCATCTTGATCTACATGCAATCCTACAAAACAGAAACTTACACCAATTGTTGGTATGCCCTGGAAATGTCAGCAGTCTTGAAAATTATTTTCGTTTTGTATGATTTAATTCCAAATCAACTCATTCCCTGTTGTCTAATTTTTGTCCTTAACATTCTCATTGGCATCGGACTCAAACGTTCAGCGAAGCAAATAAAAGTGGAAAGTGAAGAACAACTTCGGCGACACAATCGTGACATGAGGTGCATTGTTAATCTACTTATTGTTTCGACTGTCTATTTCATATTTACGTCACCGCAATCCGCTCTCTGGCTATACACAGATATCGCCACCTTCATTTTAGTCCACCATGATCCTGGCATGACAGTGGAATATTTGGGAACATGGTATGAAATTTCTCGGTTTGCTGACTCAATTAACATGTTCAACTACTGTTTAAATTTCATTATTTACGGGGTTTCTTTGAACTATTATCGAGATACGATTGTGTCAAACTTAAAAGTGGTATTTTGCCGGACGAAAAAGAAAGGGCGTATCTGAGACACAAGAATCCTAAAACCATCCTCCCACAGCAGGGCTTTGGTCTCGTTCCTCTTCATACACTCACACAAAGACCTGCTGAAATTGGGCCTCCCAGGCAAGCATGAGGCGGTCAGAAAACCATTGCCCAATCAGAATGCAGCATTTTTAGGGTTTGGATACTAAATAATTATGACTCATTTATAACAATCAAAAATAATAAGAATCTCTCCTATACATAGGAAGAACCGCTGTTATAAAATTCAGTCAATTTTGGAAAGATGTAAGTGATTTGTAAAGCACAAAACTTTAAGGTCAAACGGGGTGAAACCACCGACGAAAATCGTAATTCTCCAAGTTATCCTTCTAATACAGGGAGTGCAACTGGAGTATGGAACAGCCGCACCAGCTTCATTGGATGTTCTATTTCAGCAGGGGTTTGTGTGAGCGGATGAAGAGGAGCGAGGTGAAAACCCTTGCTGTGGGAGGATGCCTAAAACGCTCCAGTATTCACCAGAAATAATAATGAGGTATACACAGGATTCTTGATTAAAGATAATGTATCACGACTTCATTGTTTACATTCAATGTTTGTAAACATGGATGTTTACATTATGTTATTTTGGACTTTTGGGACATGCCGACCCACCAAAATGAATACTTTTGGAATCAACAGAATTTCTAGAGAGGCATGCCTCCAACAAATTGCTCATAAGACAAAGAAAGCCTGGACATAAACAAACAAAATGTAAATAAACAATGAATTTCGTGGCCCACGAAAATACCCGTGATACATTATCTTTAATGTTTCCCAATATTTTGCATGCAATGTCAACGCTCTGCTTCCGAAACCTGTTTTCCTGACGCCGTCGTAGTGCATCTCATTATGGTGGCCTTGTTCATAGCTTTATACACACGATCGATGAGTACACCGTTTACACACGCACCGCTAATTCATGGTGGTGAGGTTGCTCATGATCTTGTGTCAATGTAATGCTCGACAAGACTGTTGAAATCTATCTATTTGAATGACCTAAAGGCCCGTTTACACATGCAACTTTTCATATGCAACTTCATGCAACTTGTTTCATAAACCTGATGAGACCAAAAAGTTTCATAAAAGTTGCATGTCTAAACGGGCATGCAACTTGTTGCAACTCGATCACGCAGGATGTTGCATCGATTTTTCTATGTGTAAACCGTCCAAGGTAGTTTGCAACAAGTTGCAAGTTGCTGCAACTTGCAACTTGGTGCAACCTAGTGTAAACCGCCCTTATGGCTAAGGCTGGCTTTCCATTCACGCGATTTTCGAGCGGCAGACGCTCGAAAGCATTGTTTGTTTCCGCGGCATTGGTCACGGACAATGGAAGCGTCATCGCAACGCTCGAAAATCGCGTGAATGGATTATTCACGCGATTTTCGTGCCGCGCGATGTCGCATCTTTTGTCCACGACCAACGCGGCGGAAACAAACAATGCTTTCGAGCGTCTGCCGCTCGAAAATCGCGTGAATGGACAGCCAGCCTTAGAATCCATTCACGCGACTATGATGCCTCGCGATGATACCGCGTGATATTCACACGCGGGAGACGACTCCATTTAAGCGAGTTCATAACCTCGGCAAGGTCTTTCTGCTCGCGATCATGGCCGAAGCATCAACAAATGCTCTTGGTTGAGGAGCTGGTAATAATATCCGTTGCTTCCTTTTTGCACATAAAAAAGAAAAGACAAAAAGGAAACATCGATACTGGGTACACGAAGTTCTGACCAAGCGAAGACAACAGGGTGCTTATCACAACCTTGTGGCAGAGACACGGAATGACGATGAAAAATTCGATCGATATTTTCGTGTGTCTGCAAACAAATTCGATGAGATACTGGCGCTCATCAAAGATGACATCACGAAGCATGCCTCAAATCGAGAAGGGGGAAAACCCCCGATCTGTGACGTAAATATTCGGAATTTCCCTTGGCGACACTGTGCGGCAGGAATTTTATTCGCTACATGGACCGATTGAAAAAATACCGCGCGGTGACGCACGCGATATCACTCGCCTGACGCTCGAATGGATTCATCAAATGGAAAAATAGTTAGAGAGATTTTCGGGCGGCATCGCACCGCTCGAAAATCGCGTGAATGGATTCTTAGCCTTCTAGTTGTACCAATTAGGCTGGTTTTCCATTCACGAGATTTTCGAGCTGCAGATGCTCAAAAGCATTGTTTGTTTCCGCGGCATTGGTCACGGACAAAGGATGCGGCATCGCACTGCCGGAAAATCGCGTGAATGGATTCTTAGCCTTAGGCATTTAGACTGTTGCTGTATACACATAAAAGAATACGAATTAAAGCATGGTACCTTTACTTAATGAAGGGTTAGTTACGCTACACTCTTAGCAAAAAGGGTTCCAAGAGGGTTCTTTGGTCTTTCAAAGAACCCTTTCTTCTATAGGGTTCTATCTAGAACCCTAAAGAACCCCAGGGTGCTGAAATCCACATCAAGAAATCTGTGAATTTGTGAGAATACAACCGATACACCGTGCTACCGCTGATGTAATATCTTTATTCATGAGGTCTAATAAAATAAATACACTTTTGCATCGAGCGTCGTAGAGAAATCTGCAATTAAATTTTCAGGGTACTACAAAGAACCCCTCTGTAAGGGTTCTCCCAGTGTGGCAGGCAAAGAACCCCTTAGGGTTCTTTGTCTGCCACACTGGGAGAACCCTGACGCCATTATTTTGATAGTCGATTTCTTTTTTGTGTTCAATGCATAAATCATTTTGTTTGTTTCAAACATCACAGATATGTTTGGCAAATTTACTGAGCAGCTAAGGGTAAATCAGGTGCACTCCCTAATTTCTCGGCATGGTTTTAACAGCTTAAAGTTCCAGAGGGTTCCAGATAGAACCTTTTAGTACCAAAAGGTTCTTTGCCGTCCTTCTGCGCCCCGCCTTACTATCTAAGTCACCTCCCCACTAGACGTATCTTTATGCCTTAAGTCTGTGTCGTAAGGTACGCTGGTGCAACAGTTTCAGTGCAATTTATTTCTGTTGCACCAAAATTGTCTTACACCACACGCAAGTCCAAATGCGTAGGACAGGAAAGTTGGGACATGTCCTAAGACATCGATGGTGCAACCCATTTTTGTTCTTAACGTTAAGACAGCACGTAAGACCTTTGGTGCAACCCGGCCCAGATTTTGATGCATCGCACTGAATCACAACTGGTTTCTCAACATCAAAATAGCTCAGTACAGGTCTTCGGCTCAACACAACTCTAATCGTCTCAAGTGCCTTGTCATGTTCTGTACCCCAAAACCACTCAATATCTTTTTTGAGAAGCTGCCTCAAGGGCGCTGTGATCTCTGACAAATTTGGAATGAATTTTCCAAGGAAGTTTACCATGCCAAGTAAGCATAACAACTCTTTCTTGTCACTGGGCCTAGTAATTGCACGAATCTTTCACCTGGTCTCAACCCTTGTTCTGAAACAATATTTCCCAGGTACTTTACTTCATTTACTCTCAGTTGAATTTTGTCTTTGTTGAGCTTCACATTTGCTTCACGTGCTCTTTCCAATACCTTTTTAGCTCACCTCTGTGAGGTGAGCTTTCTTACAGTGCATCGTCCGTCGTCCGTCGTCGTCCGGCGTCTGTCGTCGTCCGTCGTCGTTAACCGGGGTGGCACGTTTCTAAACCGCTTGGGCTAGAAACTTGAAATGTGGTGTACAGGTAGCCTATGGTAAAAACTATCTCTGGACCGAAACTTAGCGCTGCCAGTTTTACATTCTGGCCTGTAGGGGGCGCTTTGTGAAAACCTTCTTTTGGCCATATCTCCTGAACGCTGCTAGCTAGAACCACGAAACTTTTATGGTGGGTTCCTCTGATGAGGTTTCATCACATAAATCCCGGGTTTTTGATTTGACCTACTTTTCAAGGTCACAGAGGTCAAAGTTAAAAATTCACTGTTTGGTGGCACATTTCGTGGCTATTTGACAGAGAGTGTTTTGGTTTGGTGTGAAGATATATCTAATCACCCTCTACAAGTGCACCAAATTTCAACCCAATCGGACTTTAAATATGGCCACCAGGAAGCCATCTTGAAAAAAGGACTTTGACCCATATCTCACAAGTAGGAGTAAGGTGGATGCTATAGCCTTGCCACAACACGTCAGAACACGTATCTAAGTACCTTCTACACGTATGGCAAATTTTGGTTAGAATGGACGTCAAATATGGCCGCCAGTCAGCCATCTTGAAAAATTTGCTTCGGCCCATATCTAATCATTAGTAAAGGTTAAGATAGTTTTATGTTGCCTGAATATCTGTGTAAGTATCCTCTACATTTATGCTAAGATTTCACTTCCAACAAACTTCAAATATGGCCGCCAGGTGGCCATCTTGAAAAATTGAATTTTTGACATCTGCAGCCAACACAGGAAGGCAGTTTGCTCGCAGATACCACTAACTCCTTCTGACACAGACAGTCATCGACTGAGTTTTGTCATTGATTAATTATTGATGATTAGATAAAATACTTCAGTGTGTTCAGCTTTATCTTATCTGTACTAGTCTGATTCTTCATCATTCACCATGAGTGTCCCAGTTTTACTTTACCACAGACTTATCACAGAGGTGAGCACAATGGCCCTGGCCATTTCATTCAACACCTCATCATGCTCAGCATTGTTTCTAGCTGCTATGATAATATCATCATGGATCACATGGACACCTAAGATATCTCCGAAAATTTTCTCATGGCGTTTTTGGAAATACTCACTTGCGCAACAAATACCAAATGGCATTCTACAGAACCAGTATCTACCAAAAGGCGTGTTGAATGTACACAACCTGGAACTTTCTTCATCTAACCAGTAACCATCTTTCATATCTACAATTGAAAACACTTTCATGCCTTTCAACTTGTGGGCAATATCATCCGCAGTTGTAGCGTCCAATGGAAATACCTAGTATGTCACATTTTGTTGTTTTCGAGAAAAATGGGTTTAAAAAATGTGGAATGACAACTTGGAAGAGTTTTGTTGTGGAAAACACTCCTAATTAAAAATATGTCATACAACAGGATTAAATGCAATTTGCTATGCTTTATCTCTGATTTCATGCTGAATTTGCAAAGGTAAAAACGTAGTAAGTCACAATTCTGATGACTTAGAGGTAAAAACCGAGTAAGTGCACCACTGTCTTCCCGAGGCTTTGGCGAACATTTTGCAAACAAAAACTGTTTATTATGATGAAACAATACCTAGTAAGTACGAATTTGGTCTTAACTCATTTTTTCCAAAAATGTGACTTACTAGGTACATGTATTTCCAATGGACGCTAGAGTTGGTATCTATGGTGAGTTCGTTTCACTACCTTGTTGAGCTCCTTTGGATCTAAACAGAACCGCAATGTGCCATTGCGTTTTTCGACTACAACAAGACTATTTACCCAATCTGTTGGATTGGCCACTACACCATAGTCTCTAGTCTGTCAAGCGTCTCTTTCAGCAGGGCCGTAGCTACATGTAGCTTTTTTTCGCTGGGGGGCATTTTAAGCAGATGACCTCAACAGACGTGGGCTTCGCCTTCCGGCACCGAAGGAGCCAGTTTTGCGGGGGTCTGGGGGACCTCCCCCATAGAAATTTTGAAAATTAGAAGCTCTGAAGCTCTGAGATGCGATTTTAAGTCAATTTCCTGCACTCTGAGACATGGACAATCACGATCTTTTTGATTTTCCTGAAAAAAATATTTTTTGCACAATTTGCATGCCCCCCCCCCCGTCCCTATGCTAGCTACGGGCCTGTTCAGTGGTTTGTGCAGGCTCAATGGCACTTTCCGTGGCGCATGAACAACCGGTGTCGCATCTGGATTGACTTCAATGTGATACTGTCCCTCAAATTTTCCAAGTCCGTGGAAAAGGTCAGCGTATTCCTTGGTCATCTGCTCTTTGGTGAGAAACCCTACCGGCTGTGTTTCGACGTCATCCACTCTGCGAATCAGATTTAGCTTCTCACATGCTGATAGACCAAGAATTGCAGGTGTAACTAGAACTGAGAATTCACTGAAAGTGAATTCACTGAAAGTGAATTCATGACCACACCACAAATGTTTTGTCCAGAAGCTGGTTTGTTATGTTGACGTAAGATGGCGGTGTTCGAATGCTGTATAATAGTAGGACGAACTGCCGAACGATCGATCAGGATGTAGGCCTACCCCCACACACAGGCACGACGTCGCATGCATAGATCATGTAGATCTCGTGTACCACGCACAGTTCTATTTATTTAGCTGAAAAAGTTCATTATCTCAGCCAAAATTGAACGAAAGTGCACAGGAATCTTTTCATCGCGAGAGAACAATTAGATCTTTAGACTGAACAAGACAGATTTGACGTGCATGCCCTAGTTTGACCGAAAACGTGGAGGAAAGGAAAGTGGTAGAGAAAAATTTTGCGTCCTGCGAAAACAATACTGACCACACCACTGAGTGGTGGTGTGGTCATAATGAGGAACCGGAGGAACTAGTCCGTGACGTGGCGCTGACGAACAACTCAGTTAAAATTATGACGTCGAAAGTCAAGCCAACGTTATTTGCCATTTAATTCTGAAACTACACCCTACTTCTAGCCCTAAAATATACCTGAAGTAGTCCATTGAACTTCGAATTTTACACGTTCATCATCAAGTATAGGACTGACTCAATGTATCTGAATGTTTTCAAATGAAAATTCAAGCGGGAACATGTTGAATTTCATCGATAAAATTGACTATTTTAGCGTAAATAACAGACCGAAGAGCAACGTATCGCACATAACGTCACGGACGATGCGCGACGTCAGTGACGTTTTCAGCGTCGCAACGCATGCGCTTTTGTGTTAAAACTGAGTTGTTCCCCAGCGCCTCCTTTGGGCACGCCGGTTCCCCATTCCATCAACGACGAAGAACTCGAGAAATTCAGTTTTGTGATTTGAGCCGCATGGCAGCATGATCTTGCCAAGAGGGTATTTCTTGGCACCTCCGTACGCATTATAAGAACGACAGATGTCTTCACCAAAGTACCAGGTTTCGTAAGACGTTTGTATTCTCTGAGAGAAATCACGTTGGCCTCAGCCCCGGAATCGACTTTGAAACTTACATTACGTTGACCATTGATTCAGACGTAGATTTCCGTACCAAGACGTAGCAGGAGATCTCGCAGACTTTGACTTCTTTTATTCCAGTCGCCTAGCCTGAAAATTCGGCCCCATCGGGACACGGCGGACAAAAGCACCATTTTTTGTATGTTCGTTCCTTAGATGACAATCTTCAAATTTGGAGGGGGCGCCACTCTGGCACCCTTGAGCGTTTTAAGAAAATCCCGTTTCCGCTCCATGGCAACCGAAGCCAAATTTCGTGTATTTTGAAAAATGACGATATCTTAGCCTTTACAAATGATAGTTATTTTGCTTAAGTGGCTAAATGTCAATGAAACCACATTGAGCGTGACGAGTAACTAATGCGGGAATGAGACACACCATGTTCAAAATTAGGCGCGATTCTCAGATGTGACGCATAGATCCGTCTGAGTGTTTGCATTAGTGGCGAGGCTAGAGATTTTGAGATTGATTTGATATTTTTAGATGGTATCGAACAATTCGCGCCCCCTGGTGGCCGCTATCTTGAATTTCAACATGGCCACCCCTCGTTATGTGTTCAGGGATCCACCTGAGTCACGCTCGGGTGGATGGCCTTTGAGATTTTTTGCAGGTCGCCGAAAAATGTACTCCGGACTTTACTTTGAAATTCAGGAGCCACTAACACTGACTATTATTGGACCCAAGAAGTGAGCTTTGTACAGGAAAATGGGACCCGATGTACAGCTAACTTTTGAATGGTTGGATTTACACCCCATAAATGTATTACCAACAGATTTAAAGGTATGCAAGTGAGGGTGCAGATGACGCTCAACCCGGCTTTATTGGCGAGGCCTCCCAGTGCCTCCGTTCCATTCTGGAGAAACTACCCGGTGCAAATAATGTCTCACGGGTATTTTCGCGGGCCACAAAAATCATTGTTTATTCACATTTTGTTTGTTTGTGTCAAGTCTTCTGTTTCATGACCTCTCAGCAGGAGCAAATCCTTATAATTTGCGCACATCGGTTTTGAGATTTGGACAGCTCGATCGGGATGTTACAGCCCGAATGGGCTGCTGAAACACATCCCCATCGGGCTGTGCGCTGAATTGAGCGAGAAATGCGGACTGCATATTAAAGGGAGACATCCGAAAGATATTGCCCGGCAGGCACTATTTGTTTTTGTGTTAGTGAGCGTAGTGTCACCGTTGTGCGTTATGGCACAGGCCCCTGGAGAGCTATCACTGAACACGTATCTAACCAAACGTAACACGTATCGAAAAACACACCCCGAGCTCACGAATTCGTGAGCTCGGGGTGTGTTTTTTTCCAAGTAGCGTTTTTTTGGGGTTAGATACGTGTTCTAAACTCACTGATAGCTCTCCAGGGGCCTGTGCCATAACGCACAGCGCCGTCTGTTAATCAACGGTGACACTACGCTAATCAAAACAAAAACAAAGAGTGCCCGCCGGGCAATATCTTTCGGATGTCTCCCTTTAACAAGCACTTCCAACAGCGCCATCTCTAAGAATCTAAAAACAGCTTCATGCAGGCTACCAACTGTCGTCATGTATATTTGATGAATATGACGTCTATAGCAAGCCGAGTGTGTAATGTCCTAGTTGCGCGTATTTTACAACTTTAGAAAATTAGGGGAAATAATGTTGATGAAGATGCTTTTTTCATTGAAAAATTCCAGTTGGTTAAAAAAGTTATAACATATTTCACCGATTTGGTCAGAGGAGGGTGTTCGGCCTAATTTGATGACGTCATTGCAGGAATTTGCATAATGAGCATGTGTTTTAGTGCTGTTACGAACTTGCGCAACTATTCATGTGAAAGAATGAAGTCAGAAATTTGTCTATTAGTAAATAATGAAAATGAACTTTATCTCCATATTGGATGGCTCAGATTTCATTTAATTTATCCCTGCAATGACATCACGCATAAATTAACATTTTCGAGCCTGGCTAGTTCCTTACTGTACGGAAAATAGCACTCGGAAACTCGAATTTGATAAAACAAAAAGCAAAATGTGTCTATTTACGTATTTATACACTTCAGTAATAATCTGTGTAGTCAATGTTTGGATGCAACTAGGACTGCAATTACATGTATTTGGTAAACCTGAGTTTTCGCAAAACTCGAGTACGATTTCCTGCGCACAAATGCCACCTGTTCCACCAGATGAGCGCACACATTTTCACTTTTGCGACCTGACCATGATTTCATCGTGGACGAGTCGGCATCAAACTTTGGACGAATCTACAGGTGCGACCTGACATCAGCATTACACCACCAAGTAATGGACAACTGTTTTCAATTTGACAGCATCACTGGTTGCATTGTGCCTGTTTAAGCGCTTCTGGATTTCGGATTGCACGCATCATTCCGGGTATGCAGGTTTGACATCAGTTCGTTTGAAGTACACCAATCTTCTGTAAGTCTTCGTTCCAAGCTGACTTCCATCATTGTATTTTCTCAGTTGACACCAGTTAGAATTCACCATGATGAACGCCTCGCAGGATTCACTTTCCTTGCACATAATCGCACAAAATACACCTGTTGCCTGCGCCCTACTTGTGGGGTTGTCGACCAATGCTCCAAGCTTACCGTCTGTCTGTTCCTCAAAGTTGGCGTATGAAGCTGAAAATAGCATTCGTCAGTGATGAACAAAGAAAACTCCAAAAGGTCGTAGAGAGGAGGGCAAATCACTACTTGGTTTGAGCGTTATTGGATGCATTTGTGGTCCTTTCGGTGGCCTATTAGCACAGTTAGGGTTATTTTCAACTAGCATATTCAACCGTGGCGAGCACATTTTGAGGGAGTTAGTTTGTCTAGAATATTCTGTGGTAGAGGGTCTGTTGCTTTATTGATGAGTTTATTTGGAGAGGGGTAGTTTATAAATTTATTAAATCGTTAACCGTCAAATCCATGAGCAGTGAAGAGTTTTGACTTTCTAAACAGCAGCATCACATCTGATTTATTACACAATCAGCCTTATCTCCAGGCTAATGCCAAGGTGACCCAGATTAATGATAGCTAGGTTCACATGCGACCTACCGTGTTTCTGTTGGTAGTAGGTCACTGCCGTTCTTGTAGATGGCAGCGCAGGTCACCACACATCTGATTTTCTCTTTTTCATACAAACCAGCACTTCTTTTAAATCAAAATACCGTAAGGGCAGTCTCCTCATATTGTACTGTACACATAGGCCGCTCTTTGTAGGCTTCAAGCCCTAACTAAGGAGGAGATAGGACAGAGAGTCCGGTCCACCGTAACTGTGTACAGTCATTACATAGCAAGGTATAGCAGATAACAGGTCAACTCAGGTTGATAACAAAATCCAACATGGCTACCGTCCATTATAGTATAGATTGCCGTTTTTAGAGTTGGGAACACTTTATTAGTTAGTCAATTTGCTGTTGTATACAAGGGAGAGAAACGTTTTTGAAAGGCTCTTCCTGGTGGCAAAATAGGGTAAAGCACATACCTACACCTGTGGCTGGAAATTCAATGTGACCGTACGACTTAGCCAGTGAAACGTAAGTCATTTGATTCAAAAGGATGTAAGTCGTCCCCGAGTTTTTCACCTCGAGCTGGAAACGAAATTTGAAAACATGCACTCTTCAAAAAAGGGCACCCTAAGCATTAGGGCGGGTGTCCGGACACCCTGGACATACACACACACACACACACCCCGGACCCGAACCTGTGAACAAAGAAAACTCCAAAAGGTCGTAATGAGAGGAGGGCAAAATCACTACTTGGTTTGAGCGTTTGTTTGATGCATTCGAGGTCCTTTCGGTGGCCTATTAGCACATTTAAGCCTAGCGTACATCGGCCTTGCGGCTGGAAGCAACTACTGGCAGTGGCGTTTCCGGCAACGGTTGGTGACTACCAGGAACCAGCAGCAACTGATCAGATGCTCAAACAGGCCGATGTACGCGCACCGGCAACGCTATTGCCGACCGTTGCCGCTAGTTCCAGCCAGTTGCTCATGTTCTACTCGTTGCCAACGGTTGCTTCTAGTCGTCTTCAGTCGCTTCCGATGTTGGGGCGGTGGCAATGAATTTCCCGGTTTGTGGAGCAGACCTGGTCACGTGGATGTTTATCACACGACTCCCGAATGGTCCAATCGGAAGACATTTTTTTTCTCCAAAAAATGAAGAAAATTTGGCAAAAATCGTGTTTTATGACATGAGCATAGTGGTTACCATGGAAACAGAGATTCATGTATCAAGAAATTTTTATACATATTATGAAAGATCTCTTATACTGCTAAAAATAATTCCATTACTGCCATATTCTATCTCCTTTCGTTTGGTCAGGATAACCCTCTAAAGATAAGTGGGGGNNNNGGGGTTGGTCAAATTATGCCCCCAAAAAACATGTACCTCAAAGGGTTAAATGACTTTTTCAATTTACTTTGGATATTGCCTTTTTCAGACAGTGTGATACTTTTTGTCATAATTCAGGAAGTTTGCCAGCTAGATGAATGAGATTTGGCGAATTATCTCAGGTTGTGTGTTTCTTGGTCCCAACCAAGTGGCAAGGTCAAACAATTACAAAGAAATTAAATTTATTAACCTTTAAAGTTCGGAACGTTCGTCATCGGTCGATCATCATCGCTTGATAATACCCCCAATACTCCCAAAACTAAAGAGGGGGGGGGGAGTGGAAAACAAAACCAACAAAATTTTCGTCTGGGCCTTACAATTCGTTCCTGTAAAAATGTGCTTCAAAACTGCCTCCCGCTTATAATGATTGTGAAGTTCATCCTGCCCAAAATGTGCTTGGTCCCTGAGAGGAATGCTCTGAGTCACCAAATCTTTCTTACAAAATGTCGTTAAATCGCCAATCGCCAGGGTCACGGGTGGGAGACCGAAGACCCCCACCAGCCCGTCCACCAAAGTTAATCCACTTTACTCCTAGGTCGATATTCATAAACCTACGTCAAAGTGTGATACTTATATTTTGTGTTGAACAAAGGATAAGTGTCACACTTAGACTTAAGTAGCTTTATGAATATGGGTCCCGGACTTTACTACTGAGTTCATAGCCTTTCCTGTTGCAATGGGCAGAAAGGAAGCCACTTCTCCCAGTCAGGCACCTCTTGCAGCTTAAAATTTACATTGGGAACATGCCAAAACCAAAGCCAGGAAGCATGGCCCAACGCGAGACCGAACAATACAAGTGAATCTACAAGGAACGAGAGCTCCAAAAAAGCACGTCCGCACGCAAGGCGATCGTGGAAAGACAGACGCAGTTTGTAAAAGGTTCACGTTTTATAAAACCTGATTGTTGTTTTTTATACAATGTGCATTTTATGGAAATGGTCGATGACTGTTTTACGATTCTAGTTAAACCTATCGAAAATTTTATGAAAGTGGGTGTTCAGTTTTACACATCTAGGGGTATGATTTTACGATTCACGTGCAGTGTTTTTACGAAATTCGGCGAAATGCATTTTTTTAATAAAAAACAACAGGTTTTATAAAACGTGAACATTTTACAAACTGCGATGTTTTATATATGTAACAACGCCTATTCCTCAATTCGTCGCTAGAGGTCACTGAGGATGGGCCTACATGCGTCATTATCCCGACCATCCATGCCGACATGTTGACTGGCGTTGTTTTGTACATTCATCATTCATGCATTGGTTGGCACACGTGTGTAGGCCCACCTACCATCACTGTCCATCTACCGTAATGGGCTTGGCAGCCTGGCATATCACAAATCATGGACATAGGCCTACCGGCATGCCGATGAAATTCAAATTGGATGGTCAGATGGGCCTATATCGATTATTGCAACTTATATTTCGGTTTGCACAGTTTTCACGGTTATTTTCGTAGATAAATTGGCAAACCGGGTACCTTGTGCTCGAACATGTCGAATAGAGTGTCATTCGCCATAGGCCTAACGAAGAACGTCAGCATTGCCTGACGGACGGGAAAGAACAACACAACCTCGCCATCCCTTCCGTGAGAACCAATGTGCTCTCCTGTCGAGTTTTCGTCTCATTGTCTTCGGGGAAGCGTCGGAAATGATCGGCAATTTCCGTACACTCTTAGCAAAAAAGGTTCCAAGAGGGTTCTTTGGGCTGTCATAGAACCTTCTGCTACCAAAAGGTTCTATCTAGAACCCTAAAGAACCCCAGGGTGCTAAAATCCACATCAAGAAATCTGTGAATGCGTGAAAATACAACCGATACACCGTTCTCCAGCTGATGTAATATCTTTATTCAGGCGCGGATCCAGAGGGGGCCCGAGGGGGCCGCGGCCCCCCGTATTTTTGGAAGACCAACAAAAAATGGGTCAGTAACTTCGAAAAAATGAGGCAATAGATGAGGAAATCATACCCCCCCAGATGCTTGGAAATCGTGTCTAAGCGCATCTACAATATTCAAAATTTTCCCAGACCCCCCGTCGTGGCTTCGCGCCATTGGCGCTCGCCTTGCGACTCCGTCGGCCTGCGTCTGACGGTGTCCGGGCCCCCCTATTCCGAAATCCTGGATCCGCCCCTGTTATTCATGAGGTCTAATGAAATAAATACACTTTTGCATCGAGCGTCGTTGAGAAATCTACAATTGAATTTTGAGGATTCTACAAAGAACCCCTCAGTGAGGGTTCTCCCACAGGGTCCCTGTGGTAGAATCCTCACACTTTTATTTTGGTAGTCGATTTCTTTTTCGTGTTCAACGCATAAATCATTTTGTTTGTTTCAAACCTCACAGATATGGTTGGAAAATCAACTGAGCAGGGTAAATCAGGTGCAATCCCTAATTTCTCTAAATGGTTTTAACAGCTTAAAGTTCCTTAGGGTTCCAGATAGAACCTTTTAGTAGTAGAAGGTTCTATGACAGGCCAAAGAACCCTCTTGGAACCTTTTTTGCTAAGAGTGTAGGCCTTCGGCTCGTATGTTTACAATTTTATCGTGGAGAAAAATGCTTCAAAGTCCACTTTCTCGGCGAAAGTTTACATTGAGAAGGGTACGTTTTGTACCCAAGACCGTACTTGAGAGATGCGTGAAGTTTGAAAGGCATATATTCGGCAGTTGTCTTTATTTCCGTGGAGGTTTGTTTTTTTAGTTGTATAGAAGTGCCCATAAATCTAAGGGAAGTCCGAGGCTCCTTTAGCAGTGTTTAGACGGGTCGTTTGGGTCCCGATGCCAACGAGTGAAGAGTATAACAATGCTGCGGGTGCGGGCGTTGTGTTTCCACGAAACGGGAACAGACGCGGGAGCTGGAAACAGCTACAAGAAACAGTAACAAGAAACAGCTACATGAAGTAAGGCCAAACCAATGAATTCGATCGAGATCGACTTTTTTTCCGCGCGTGGGCCTCTCGCTCGCGAGAAAAAAGTCCATCCTCTCGCGCTTGGATGTCTCGCGTTTGCCGAAACGTGTTCATGGCAACGGCTGAATGAAATGAATTGGATCGTCTTTTCCGCACAGAATTCCGCGCGCGGAAACACTCCAATAGAAAGCCACCCTTGTGTCCGCTGTACCCGATCTTTTTTTTTTGAAATTCAGATTCCGGGCCTATTGGGGCTTCAGTGTATACCATGTGTCCCAATAAATTATGTTGGTTACATTTATACCACCAAATAGGATGAAGGGGTTAAGGGAAGGCCTAAATACTGGTTGTGATGCAATGACTGGTGATCGACGACCGTGACATGAAGTAAGGCCAAACCAATGAATTCTTCGGTAAAGAAGTAAAATGACAGGTGGCATACTGGTTCATTACATTTTGTTCCTCATACCAACTCTTACATCATCCTGTGGTGTCCTTCAACCTGAGCGCCATCAATTTCAACACACCTCTGGATTCTTCGTCTCATGGAATGAAAGGAGTCACGAACAAGGTTGTTTTGCCGTAAGCCGTCAACCTCTGCTGTTATCCGTTCGCGCAACTCTCGCATATCTGCTGGCTGTGGCACGAACACACGGTTCTTGAGGTAGCCCCAGAGACAAAAATCCAGAGGTGTCAGGTCTGGTGAACGTGGAGGCCACTCACGTTCATGACCGAGCGCAATAACGTGAGCTCCAAAACGTCGCCTAACTTCAGCAGCATTCTCAGTTTCTTGATACTGCAACACCATGAAGGTGCGCTGTTCATTTGCGTAAAAAGGCATTGATCCAGTGGCACTCTGAAGTCAGACTGATTTGGCTTGGCCTACACCCTAAACCACGCCCTCGCGCTTGAATGACCAAACTGGGCAAATGGATTGGGCCTATTGGGGGTCGCATGTGTAGGCCTTTACTGAGCATATTCAGAAATTTGGATGAAAAATTTTATCGTGTACAGTGGGCCTTAATATTGGACTTAGAGTTGGTAAGGCGACAAAGCCTCGTCGTTCAAGGTAGGAATTTTTCGAAAGAGGAGCAACTACAATGTACATGTAGCTGTTATCCATGAGAGTTAGTAAAACAAGGCCGATGCTGATACCACGTGGATAACAAAGGCATTCTAAGACATGCACATTGAAAGATCTAGTTTCGGTAAAAAAGGCTAAAAAGGAAAAAGCCATGGCTGATATGCCTCGCTATGGGGAAACGTTTCCGGCGTGGCTTTTTAGCTTAGCTGAGCTATTCATATGTATAATGAGTGGCGTCCGTCTGGCTGTGTGTGTGCAGAGCAGCACTGTCGATGGGTCACAGTTGTCAGAATTTCTCCTATTTTGTCTGTATGTGTTCTCCATTCGCGCTGCAGAGCAGCACCGTCGATGGTTCACAGTTGTCAGGATATCTCGTAGAACACGAAAGCGCCTTTGGGCCGTATGCACGAGTGGGACTTTAGCCTAAAGTATAGATTAAAGGGCCACGGTATTTCCACTTTTTCTCGACGGCCGGCGCCACTCTCCAACCCAGGGACTGACTACGTTGTCGGCGAATTGACCCGATTTACTACGTACATTTTCTAATGCATTTTTGTAGTTCGTATTGCTGCCGCTAGGTGCCTCCCTCTACGTCGGCAGTCAAATAACGCATTTGATCTCCAATAGCGTGCTCCTTTAAGTTAGACTTTCTCTTTCCTTGAAGCACTGAAAAAAGTTAGACTTTAATGAAAAAGTTAGACTTTAATGAAAGTGTGACTGAAGTCCGACCCGTGCCCTTTCACCTTACTTTGATCAGATCTGCTCCATCTTCACCAGTTGTTCTGATTGTAGAATATTTCACTCTGCCTATTACTTTAGGACACGTCATCGTTTTTCTCAGCACGCTGAAACGTGAAATGCTTCATTATTACAGCCGCAAGTACCGCTGGGACTGAGATCTACGGGCGGTATTTTCCGACAAAAAGGGATAATCACAGAGGGATTATTCGAAGAGGGATATTCGCAGAGGGAATATTTCTACGTTTCCATTGGACATCCGCAGAGATCCGCGAATATCCCTCTGAGAAGATCTCTCTGCGAATATCCCTCTGCGGACATCCCTCTGCGAAGACCCCTCTTCGAAAATCCATCTGCGAAGATCCCTTTTTTGGTGGAAAATACCGCCCGTAAAGATCACCGAATTCCAGACGCTACTATGGGTGTTTGAATCCTAAACCCAAGCTGTGCTGCAGGTTGACTGTTCGACCTATTCGAGTTTTTTTCTGTTTAATTGGAAGAAAATGCAGTAGGGCCTAGGGCGTAGGCCAAAATAATGCAGATGTATTAAATGCACGATAATTGTACGTACTACCCTCTACTTGGAATATCTCCATCCGTCAACAAGACTTCCCCGCAACTGGTTCTGCTGCCGATGATGTTGCCGTACATGCTATTCCTTGTTCCCGAATTGGAATTACTATGGAATGTCAGTTTCATCGACCAGCTTTGAGTGGAATCTGAAAAATGTTTGTTATCTTTACGTACACCCCGCGGTGGCGATCAGCAGTCACGTCATTTCTTCGTAATCAATTCTCCTGCTGACATTGAGAACCACGAAATGGTCTATATTGGAGCATGAAACAGTTACTTCACACGTCCCAGCGATTCTTGCTTGGTGAAATCAAACAACTTTTGTGGACTTAAAAAATCGATTCTGCTGGTGCTGCCACCGCGATACTACTGTATGTGGCGATTTGAAGTGTGTGTGAAGAAGTGCTCCAATCAGTAGTGATTTCTGAAAACTGGCCCATTGTGGACAAAATGTTTGCTAAAAGGCAGGTGTTCCTACACAAAATGTATGGACTGATAACTTAACGTATGATGCAAAAATAACAAGGTTTCGCAAATCTGACGAAACTCGAAGTACGAAATACGAAATTCAACTTCATTTCCAGGGCTCAGTGTATTTGCTGGAGATGGTTGGTACCACAAATGTCCCTGCCGCCAGTGCGTCTTTTAGCATCATGTAATGCTGCACAAAAGGCGACACACAAAATGATATAGGGGCCAAATAACCGAAGTCGTCCTCCAGAAATTTTGCAAATTTTCGACCCCAACCGGGGTCTTCTTCAGGCTGGCACTTTCAAGTCGAGCTACCAGAAGTATAATGAGCTGGATCCCAACATTTAAAAGGGGAATCAGCACAAACTCCCGTCGAATCCACTAGAAGTGTGTGCACACATAGATAATCCAAAACTAGAGCATAAAACGCGACACAAAATGATATAATAACCGAAGTCGTCCTCCAGAAATTTTGCAAATTTTCGACCCCAACTTCCCCTTTTGAATGTTGGGATCCAGCTCATTATACTTCTGGTAGCTCGACTTGAAAGTGCCAGCCTGAAGAAGACCCCGGTTGGGGTCGAAAATTTGCAGAATTTGTGGAGGACGACTTCGGTTATTATATCATTTTGTGTGTCGCCTTTTGTGCTCTAGTTTTGGATTATAGACCGAAAGAGTATGGTGCATCTTGAATTTTTAAACTTCCACTTCGTATCTACAAAGTTGAAACGAAAGATAAATTTCAAAGTTTAATATTAACCGTAACTCTATCGGTCTAACGTCATACGCTAAAAGACGCTCATGCAGCAGGCGATATTTATGGTACCAACCATCTCCTGAAATACATTACGTCATGGAAATTAAGTCCAGTTTCGTATTTCGTACCTCGTGTTTCGTCAGATTTGCGAAAACTCACTAATACGGTTCATTCCTCCATCCGAAATGCTCCAATCCCTCTGGGAAATCATATCCTACTGCCACAGCCAAGACGGCTTGATAAAAAAATTACGAGGGCGGACAATGTCGATGTGGAAAGTATGGTGGCTGAGAAGGATATCTTGGCTGATTGTTTCTTGAAAAATGTTCTTTTTTGTTTCTCTTGACCCAGGGCCCAAACTGACCCCCAAAACCGATGCAAGCTCTCTTTCGATACAGCCTGCAATAACCTTGGCCCTATTAACCACGATTTTTTTTGGTGTAAGATCACGTACGTACCTTTACTGTCTCCCACGAAAAGACACCTACATGTACTTGTTCCATCGCCGTTACTGGCTGCTGTAATGATGTCACCACTCCTCTCCACCATTATCAACTTAGCCCACAGTAAGATTACATGTAATGGTTGTAACAAGCCTGCCCTGACAAAACCCATTTTTCCTATGCACACTCAAGGAACGCTCGTTTTGCCTTTGTGTTTCATCCGATTCCTGTCAATATTTACCGTTGAGTTTCAGACACATTCAATCACGAGGAGACCGTTCGCCTATCTGATCAGGAAAGTGGAAATCGCTCATGTGTTATTCACTATTGAATAGCCTAGAGCACAAAGGCATACGATATGTCATTTTTTCACTTCTGAGTAAAAATGCAAATGGAGAAACGATTTTTAAAAAAATTTCCTTTATGTACTCACACACCGTAAAGTGGACATTAACTCAAAAAGTATTCAATATACACAAAGATAACTTATGGATTTATCAATAAGGTGAATGGTAAGGTAAACTCCCTCCGCAGTTTCAAACCGCTATCCACTACGTTACCCTCGCTCTCAAACTGCTACAGTTGACGCCAGCCTTAAAGTATGACCAACAGACGGCGTTAGCTGTCCGTTCAGAACATTTTCTTAAAGGTTACTCACAGACACCCTGGTTTAAAGCAGTTAGAGATATTTTAAATACATGTGGTATCCCTGTCGTCCTTAATAACCCATCGTGTAGTGAACATTTTCTTAAAGGTTACTCACAGACACCTTGACCCTTGGTGGCGTTATTTCGTTCCTACATAACACCCCTGGTACAGATGGTAGGTTTCCATCTTGAAAGTGGTGCAGATTACTACATTGGTAAAGGTTTTTAACAATCGTGAAGAGGCCAAGTCGTGCCACCACCAACCCAGTGGAACCTACACTATAGATTCCTCAAGAGATGTAGTTCCCAGAATAAATAATGTTGAAAATGGGTTCAGGGCGAATATTTTCCGACTAAAAGGATTTTGTGTTGATAACAAGTGGTATAAGAAATGAACTGAATACTAATGATAAAGATGATATAGTTCCGAGAAGGGAAGGACAAGATGCGGCCGCCGATATGAATGCTATTAGGTTTCTTTCACTAAAGACGCGTGCGAAGACGCACCGCAGTAAGCCCAACCCTCATCCACCACCTTACTGAATAGGACAACTATGATTGGCCCTCGCTGACCTAACAATGTCAACGATTTGCCCCGCCTCCACTACAATGACCAGCGCCAGAAGGGCTGTGCGAGCGAATGGTAAACAAAGTCACTGTACAATAATTGACGCTGGCATGATAGAGTCCACCACATGTACTGTGTGTTAAAGGGCCTCTAGAGGCAGCTGAACATTGCATATTGCTATGATTACTAACACAGAATTGGTGGCATGAGGATTCAAGTTGGGCATCATTTTTGAAGTAAAATTTCATCAATGTCAACATTTGATCCACAATTCATGAGGTCATGGTTGCTAGCGCCATCTGTTGCATAGCGGGAGTAGCAAGCTGCCTCTAGAGGCCCTTTAAGCGACCACAGCCGGTTATTATTGAATCACCTTTTGAGTTGTAATAAGGTGGGCTTCGCGTGGGCTGTTAACAATTAATCGAACAATAAATGCAAGGCGCTCACGACGCGCACGCTACTCGTTAAGATATCGCAAACAATAGAAGGGACGCTCAATGCGCGTCGCGTTTAGGATATGAAACTACAGTGGCCGGTGAAAGTCGGGGGAGGTTGTTTTTACATTTAATCCGCACTATCATTCATACATGTTTTGATTTAACCCATGTTGACTTCTTTACCAAGGGTCGTGACATCGTCCCCCGTTTTTCATCATGCACTCCTTTGAACACTAAAGAAACAAGTGTCCTGATTGGTGCACGGCGACTCAAGCTGCGAGGGAAACACAAATCACGGCGAACTGTGCACGGACGAAGTATGAGGTTGTGTCTGACTTTAGTAGAGACACTCATGGTAGACCACGGTGGGATTAACAATGATCATGAAATGGTTGGATGGGTTGAGCAGCAGTCACACCGACATGTAATTGCCATGTCTCTATCTGACAACTCTGACTTGCTGGGTTGACTCTCTTAAGATCGTGCGGCTTTTACCAAATTGTAAACCAATATACACCATTTCTTGGTGTAAGTGATTCTGACTGAGTATGATTGAACTGATACCCTGATGTAGGCTACCGCAGTGTTGGGAGTGAGGGAGCGCACTCGACAGCCGACAGTTCCATGCTGTTCGATCATCTATTAACTAATTAAGTTCAAACAATTTGAAATAATTAATATCTATACATAGCTCGCAAGTCTCGTCTCACGTTTACTCTTCCAAATAAGAAAACATTAATTGTATCACCCCGGTCGCGTGGGGCGTTGAGGTCCAGCTCGGAACGATCGAGTTGGTCATTCATGGCCATATTTGTCACCGTGGGCGGGGCGAGTATGGTATTGTTAGTTCAGCGAGAGCCAATCATAGTTGTCCTATTCAATAAGGTGGTTGACGAGGGTTGGGCTTACCGCGCTGCGTCTTCGCGCGCGTCTTTAGTGAAAGAAACCTATTGAGAGCAAAAGCCTGCCTGTTGTACCTCGTTCTGCTAAACTCAGCACTTGATCGTCCATAAGCGAATTCAAAGGGGAAACAATAATAGAAATCTGAGGCAGGTGAGACTTCTGTTTTTTTCTGAAGTAGCCATGGTACAAGCTGAAATATCAGACTTTTGCCGTAGCCTGTTGGCAGAATACCAAAAGCCTACGGGCTAATTTCTTTCAATATCTATTTGCAGATTTTTCAATGCAAATTCAACCTGGAGCTCTTTTTTGCAAAACAAACTGCTTCCAGAAATGCCTTTCTCTCGACAGGGGCAAGTGCCATAATTGATGCTAACCATATCTCCAGGAACTGTCAAAAACAGCTGATCATACACGCACGTGTAATGGTAGGGTGAGCACGCGATGTAAACAGAAAAGTGAACCATCGATCGATTAGAGTAAACGTCATATTATTACGTGAAACTATTTTATTCCGATACGAATGATACCGGTATCAATTTATTTTCAAATTTGGCGTTAAGAGTTGTTCCCGGGGCTTTTTATTTCTTACTACAAGGATTTAATTTATTCGCGAGCAAGTAACTAAGGGTACCAGATCAGGTTGTGATTAGGCCGACCTAACAAATTCTACATGCACGCGGCAAACTCCAAAATGGTGGCCTTCCACCTATGCTAGTGGTTAAATGAGGTACGATATTTTGCCGCTAGTGTCAAGTGTGTAACTGAGGGTCTGGCTGCAACATCTAAAACTAGTGTTATGCTGCTTTGCGCACGGCTGGCGTCAGTCACGTGATCTTGCAATAGAGCGCCGTTATTTTGCAATCATGTGACACCCCCGTCCAAGATAAATATGGCCAATCAGCATGGCTGTAGCATCTGAATTCAAAATCGACCAATCAGCTTTGATAACAGCTGGGTCGGTATTCTCGTCAATCTGGCCCGCCCGAGTTGTTGTTCCGCCTTTTCCATGGCTCCACTAACACCTCTGGCGCCAGCTCACCGCACTCTGCAAAGGCCTTGCAAAACCACTTTATCGTCAATAAATAGATCATAATCTAGTCTGATATTACTGACACAATGTATTGAGGGAGGAATTTTGTAATAAGAAACAGGCATTCACGGAGTGAATGGTATTTTGAGGAGAACTATTTCTGCATCAGCGGAAGTAGGTATACAGCACAAGGCGGTGATCAATGCGACGTGCCAACTACGTTTCGGTTAGGGTTTTAGTTAGAACCCTGCGAATAACCAATCAGAATGTCGGAATTATATCACGTGGGTTTTGTTTATTTACACTTTTACTCGATACACGTGTTGAAACAGAGGAGGCGGCCATCTTGAATAACGTCAGTAGTTTAGGCTGGTGGCAGAGATATAAAGGTGGAGCCAGCGTAGCGACCGGCGTAACCGTACATCGATGCTTGGAGAATGTATTCTCGTAACAAAAATTGTCGACGTTGGTCTCAGTCTCTGTAATGCTGCGCAGTTCGCGCATACGTATTACAGACACTTAGTGCCTCAGTCTATCTGCCGTGCGACTTGCTATTAAAGCTGACGTGAACGAACAAAAAGCCCCCCATGCGACGAGCAAGAGAAGTGCAAACGCCCTGCAAATACCTCAAACGAAGGCTCATAACATGGTAGACTCCACGAGGCCAGGAGGGCGCCACCTTATTTGTCTTCGAGCTGTCAGGGTGTCAACATCCTCTGGTTAGCTGAACACTTTTTTTGAAAGAAAACTGACCCAGCTGGGAATCGAACCCGCGCCTTGGTATCTCTGTTCCACCGTCTTCCCCATTCGGCCACCGAACTTGTTGGAAGATTTCTCATGTTTTCTCTTATTCGTAGTATTATTACGTAAGTCGAAGGTCTACGTCTATGACAAACACAAATCATGTCTCTGTCAGCTGGTTCGTTGGCTGAGTGGATAGAGTGGTAGATTACAAATCAGAAGACCGACGGTTCGAATCCCGTCTAAATGACTATAATTTTTTTTCTTTGAATAGTGTGAGAGGTATCCGGAGATGTTGACAGCTCGGTTTCCTGAAGGCAAATAAGGTGGTGCCCTCCTGGCGTCGTGGGGTCTATCATGTTCTGAGCCTTCGTTTGATGTATTTGTAAGGGCGTTTGTAATTCTCTTGCTCGTCGCATGAGGGCTTTTTGTTCGTTCACGTCAGCTTTAAAGCCAGATGTTCCTACACAAAATGTATAGACTGATAACTTAACGGTGATGCAATAATATGACTCACTTGAGTGATAATGTTGTTTATTCATGCATTATTGTAACACCCGTAATATACAATACAATAGAATATAAGTACATACAAGCCTGGCGGCGACAGGATTCACAAGGTGACTTCAGGGTTGGCACTTGGCCTCATTCCCCCAGGCCTCAGTTGCTAAATTCACTCAATGCAGAACACGTACTCCAATCGTGCACAATGAGTGTCACCTATAATTAATTCTTCTGACGTGTGGATTGACGGATCCCAAGTGCGAATCTGGTCTGCGGATGATGCCATCTGACACCTTGATTGTTACCACCAGTTGGCTTATATTTCTGTGTAGTTGGGCTGAAAAAGGTGATTCTCTCAGCATGAAGTGGGCGAGTAGGCCTACCCCTCAAACTTCCGGTGGCACATCGGCTTTCGTTACTTCGGGCGGTGCGACGGCAGTTTACGACACCGCAGGCCTTCATCTAAAAGACGGCGTTGTTGCTGTCGCCGCTTATAACGTTATGACCTTTCCCCTTCCACCGATTCTAGCCACGATTGGCCTCCTCGGTAATTTTTTAGCCATTTTTAATGAACCAGAAAAAGTACAAAAAAGCACCACGTGTTTTTTATGCGCAACATGGCCGTGTCGGACAGCGTGTACATAAATGCAAGACTTTGCCTGCGTTCGCTGTTAGCGATGGGGCCTCATCTCTTTGAAGACGTTCGTGTAAAGAGGGCTTTTTGTCTTCACTACCTCTCATGCTATCCTATCGGAATAATCCTTTTATCCTTGTATACTTTCTGCAATGGCCATTGACCATGTCATCACAGTAGGCCCTAACATGGCTCTGCACAATGCGCCGGAGCGATAATTGTTGTGTTTTGCATTAAATATACACGTACAGCATTTGAGTAAAGCGTCTAAGTTTGTAGAAGTGTCTTCATTTTTCACGCAGTTACATACCTGTACATATGGATGGGATTTGATGAGAAAAGGGGGGAGTTATAAGCCAACTATTGGCGCTAGTGTACAGGGTGGTCCAAAGTGCTGCACAAGCATAATAGGAGCAGTCAGCCGCGCATATTGCCAACAGATGGCAGCAAAGTTCTAGTGGACCAATGTACAGGAAAATCTACGTGATTGCTGCTCGATCAATAATGACTGGGTCCCCGGACTGGGTCCGCTATATGCATTGAATTGGGCCGTAGTGACACCTATTGGTCAACTCGCTGACAGCTCCTATTCCACTACCCAGATCCCAAAACCACTGGACCAATTGGGATCTTGGTGTCCTTTCTTTTAAAAAGATTCTCCATCCATTGCTCTAAGTCGTTGAGGGCTCTGGGTAGTAGCTACATCCTGGGTGAACAACCTGAGTAGTTTGTTGTTGTTGTCGGTCCGATCAATTCTGTCCTTGCCGGAACTAACCTTCCTCTTCAAAACAATGCTTGTTCGATATTTTTGGGGGGGAGGGAGAGGGGTACCCTGTATAGGCCCAGGCCAGACGACGTTAAAGGACCACTGTACTTATTTGACGGCAAATATTAAAATGCATAAGACATATAATTTTTGTGTAAGACATGACAAGACAAAACGTCGCACGATTTGGCGATCAATATTCCTACCTCGTCACTTTTCAATTCATACAAATAAACAAAAGTATTGACTGATTACGTCATTACTTCGCCTGCGATCAGTTGGTTCTAAGAATCGACACCCGTTTCCTGCATTTTCACCAGGGGTTCATATCATCTGGTGACAAACGGCCATTCACTATCAACAAGTCAAAATTAAGACTAGGCCTACTCCTTATAATCCTGTTACTGTTTCCCTTTTCTGGCCGCCACAGAACGTACGCTCACGACCGACTACTCGTTACACGCTTGATTTCAATTTCCTTCTTTACGTCGCGAGATTGTCGCTGTGACGTCACTGACGGTCGCCCAAATTTTCACGAATATGACCGAAGGGCTTCGAAATAGTCACCCAATGTCAAACCAGGGGCCTTTCACGGTGTAGGTCAACATGCACAAGAGGAAATTTTCGCCTCTCTAGATGAAATTCACTATTTACCAAATCGTGGTGAGTGGTTGGAGTTTACGGTCAACGTCTTTGGATGATGGAGAAGAAAAGTCCCGTATTTCATGTGCTGCTGTCTGCCTCATCGTCATGAACTGTACGACCTTCGCAACGATTCCAAAACGCGGCAGCCTTGTCTGTCAGATGAGTGACCGGCGGGGGACATGCATGGAGAAACACGAAGCTGTGAGGTGTCCGCGAGCTGAGATGTTTCAAAAGAAGGTAATGAACTTGATCCTACGGCATTTCAAGTGAATCTGACAGCATTATGATCGGCTGTGTTGGTTTGTGCAGAACGTGCCCCAGAACAGGGCCCATGTTCCCGAAGCCGTCGTTAGGTTAACGATGTCGTTAAAACTGGAAAAATGCATAGCGTAACGACATCGTTAACCTTACGACGGCTTCGGGAACATGGGTCCAGAACGCACTGGGTTGGTTTGGCTGCTATAGAATTTGGGGGAACTGTATTAGGCTACCACGCGTGAGTAGTTTTATGCTGGTGTCTCGTAGTCTTAAATTTATCGATTTCCTTAAAGGTTACCTGAAAGGGTTTTACCGACTTCTGGTTTTCTGCGTAATACTGCAGAGCATTAATCAGATATCAGGGAACTGAAAACCGCATGAAAATCGGGTCACCCATTCCCAAGTTATGGGAATTTAAAAAGGGTGGCTATACCACCCTGGCAACCATGTCAGGCAGCGGAGAAAAGTACATTTGATGTCGTTGGATTTTTTAAACATATAAAAAACATTAAAATAACGTCATTTAACTTGGGCAGTTAGGTGTAGTTTTGATGTATTTTTCTTGTTCAGTCAGTCCTACTGCAGTTATTTCCTTAATATGGATGCTGAGGACAATATTTGGATATCTGGACAGCACAATTGACCTCACGAACCCACCGCCTGGACAGCCATGGATACCAAGTTGTTTGGTTGTCATGTGGAAACAACATCTTAAATTTGGTATAACGCTATAATTAATAGTCCAATCTTCATGCAACTTTCACTGAATTGTTTTTTACTCGAACCACTTTTCAGAGGAAAAAATTATGAAATGCCTTTCAGGTAACCTTTAAGGTCGATGTAAATCCTTGCGTGGCGCCAAACTGCCCAACTTCAACTCGTGATAATTCATTGATAACAATGACTACAAATGTATTTCTGGTACGGTATGTTACGTATGAAGCGTCTAAGTGAAATTTGACCCTAAATTACTGGACGCAAGGATCCCGGAACCGCCGATAGGCGGCAGTACACGACGAAGGCTTTTTGTGGATCGCTGCTGATATTTTTATAGTGTAGGCGATTTTTGGGTTTGTACATGTAGCTCATAGGCGTTCGTTTGGCACCAAGGGGATGAAGTTGCTCGTTGTTATGACTGTCCATCAATAGATAATAGGGAAAGATATAGATAGTGAGTCATACTCCAGAATTCACGAATTTTCGACCCCAACCGGGGTCTTTTTCAAGTGGAACTTTACAATCTGAAACTCTAGAAAAGACTGAGCTGAAACCCAAATGTAGAACTGCATAAATCTGTGTAGACAGGACAAACAAGCAATTAAGGGAAGAATAGCGACCAAGCCCCACGGGTGGCCGCTGGACAATTAAGAAGAAGCTATTTTAGCTGAAAGAAAAGGTTGAATAACTGCAGGGTTGCTCAGCCTGACCAAGCAGAGTGCAGGTAACTGGCGCAGAGCTTCATTTGGCTGAAAGAAAGTTTATAAATTAATAAGACATGTGTAATACATAACAAGCACAAAACGAAAAGATGCACAAAGGTCAACACAAAGTAAAGGAATATAAAGGAAGTTAACTTCCAGATTTGTAGGGAAAAAAA
>NMRB01001444.1:80716-95224 GCA_002633025.1 Notospermus geniculatus
TTTTTTTCCCTACAAATCTGGAAGTTAACTTCCTTTATATTCCTTTACTTTGTGTTGACCTTTGTGCATCTTTTCGTTTTGTGCTTGTTATGTATTACACATGTCTTATTAATTTATAAACTTTCTTTCAGCCAAATGAAGCTCTGCGCCAGTTACCTGCACTCTGCTTGGTCAGGCTGAGCAACCCTGCAGTTATTCAACCTTTTCTTTCAGCTAAAATAGCTTCTTCTTAATTGTCCAGCGGCCACCCGTGGGGCTTGGTCGCTATTCTTCCCTTAATTGCTTGTTTGTCCTGTCTACACAGATTTATGTAGTTCTACATTTGGGTTTCAGCTCAGTCTTTTCTAGAGTTTCAGATTGTAAAGTTCCACTTGAAAAAGACCCCGGTTGGGGTCGAAAATTCGTGAATTCTGGAGATTGACTCTTGTTTATTATCATTTAGTGTGTCAATTTTGTGCTTTTTGTACCTTGATAGTGAGTCATACTGTTCAGAAAGCGATGTTGAATTTAAAGATATTTGGGTGTTTTTTGAGATAATGAGACAAGCACAGGTATTGTTGACGTAACGACATGCCGCCGCCTGTTGCAAGCGGTGTACTTGTCTGCGTCATGTATGGCAGTGAACGTGTGCATTGTGTCAGACGGTTGAACAGCACAGGTTATCGTGACGTCATGGGTTTCAGCCGCCGGCTTATGATGTACACATTGTTTGGGGTAGTACAGCCGAATCGGTTAATGTCGTCCTGGGTATAACAGAAATATACCCAGGTTCAATGTCGTCCCACAAAACTGTACCCTGGGTATACTCTAAATTCCCACTTACCTGTCCCATTCCTGAACTAGGAAAAATGACTAAATCCAAAGTTGAAGGTAATGGGGTGGGGGTATGGTCAGAAACAGTAATGTCCTGTCCACTTACTTGTCCCACTCCAGAGCCTGGCAAAGAATGACAGCGGTGCGATAACTTCAACTTGGGATTTGGTCATTTTTTCTGAGTTCAGGAATGGGACAGGTAAGTGGGAATTTAGAGTAGTTCGATCTACAAAAGTATACCCAGTACCGTAGTTTTGAGCCTAGGTACACTCATGGCCAAAAGTAGATGGACAGCAGTTTATCTTGAATATCTCCAAACCAATGGGGTGAAGAAAATTGAATCCGACATATGAAGGGGTAAATTTTCCTGGCTATCTAATGGTATCAGCGTCGAAAAAATCCGCTGAAAACCGCATTGGACAGAAGGAATTTTGTAAAGGTATGTTTTTTGCTACTTTTTAGCTCACCCGTGAGCTTTAGTCGTCAGTCAGCGTCCGTCGTCCGTCGTCGTCCGTACGTAAACTTTTGGTTTGTTAGCGCTCTAGCGCCTTTATTTCTTGACAAACCTTTTTGGTCTTTGGTGGGTGTATATATGGGCCAAAGATCTAGATCGAGTTCGATTTTGAGCACGGTTGAATTCCTATTTTGGCCCCCAGGGGGCGTTTTGTGAAAAATTCAATGGGCTTATTTTGATAATGGTTTGAACTATCGTGTTGAAATTTTGTACACATGTACCTCTAGGTCATAGCAACTTGCACATGAAATTTCGGTGAAATCTTATTCTTGACTTTGCCACTAGGGGGCCAAAACCCAAACCACTAAAAGTGCTATTAATTCTCTCTAACCAAGAGACGGATTTTTGTTAAATTTTTATCATGGGATATCTAATGAGGATACATAAGATACTACCCGAGTTTTCAGTTTGACCTCTGTGACCTTGAAAAGCAGGTCAAAGTTCGTCTGAAATTACGAAGTTGGCTCTTTTTGTAATGGTTTGAGCTATTGCCTTGAAACTTCGCACATATCTACCTCTAGGCTGTAACAACTCAAAGATGATTTTTTGGCAAAATCTGATTCTTCACTTTCCCACTAGGGGGATGATGATGATTCCCACCACCAGGCTTCAAGACAAGCGGGCACAGTGCCATTGGCACTATTTTTAATCCTCGCCGTCAATGTGAGAGTTTCAAGGTGGCCTACCTGACTCACATTGGGCCATTTGGACGTCTTCCGGCTGAAGATGCATCGGAAGTACTCCTGGTAGGTCTTCTCTCGACGGTTCCTGTAATTCGACTGATTTTCGTCCTTCAGTGCCGCTCACAGGTGGCGCTCGTGGGCCGGCGAAGGTCTAACTCTGATACAGTATTTAGCATCGTAGAGCACGTGTGTTAATTTGTTGTAAACATCATACGTGCCCTCGCTTCGGCTAAGATTTGGTAAGGTTGTCATTCATCAGGGGGTTTTATCTTGTGCAATCTAAATGGATATTATATTCGAAACACATCTGGAGTAACGGATGCTGCAGATAACTTTTTAAGGCCCGAATAAGCGCAAATTTAGACATTAAGGGCCGATTTTTTAAACGATAGTTAAGGTAAACCTCGGTTTAACCATCGGCTTTTCTGACACACCGTGAATTAACCAAAGTAAACATTTGAATTTTAGAATGTTTGGCTATCAACGATTCATAAAATCGAAAAATTCACTTCGATTAACAAACAGTTTGTCAACTGAGGGTTAATGAAACCCGATGGTTATCTTAGCTATCGTTTAAAAAATCGGCCCTTAATCAAGTTGTCTGTACATTTTTGTAGACAGTGATGCATGGGGAAAACTGACTCGATCAAACATTCGCTTTCAACCCCTAAACCACATTTTTATCTGTTATTATAGAAGTTACTAATCTAAGAGGGCTAACAGGTGTTGACATGCACAGCAAACCCTTATTTCTGTGTGTTTTTAGTTCACCTGTGAGCTATAGTCGTCATGCGGTGTCCGTCGTCGGCGTCGTCGTCGTCGTCCGTCGTCGGCTTCCGTTAGCAGGGCACGTTTCGTAACCGCTGGAGCTATTGATCTGAAACTTGGTACATATATACCCCTAGGTCAGATGACCTATGACACCAAGTTTCGGTCCGATTCGATTCTTGGCTTGGCCTCCAGGTGGCCAAAACCAAAAACACAAAAAGTGCAATAACTCCTGAACTAATGACTGGATCATCTCCAAATTTTTATCATAGGTGTATCTAATTAGGATACATAACATATGTAACGGGTTTTTGATTTCACCTACTTTTCAAGGTCACAAAGGTCAAAGTTCTACAAAAGTAACGAACCTGCCACAGTTCTTCATTATTTCACCGAGCGACTTCATATCTTGCATAAACGTGTATTAGAGGGGTACCTTCAAAAATACCGAGTTTCGGCCTGATCAGACATCCAATATGGCCACCAGGTGGCGTAACGTGAAAATCATCCAAGTGCTGTAACTCAGGAACGGCTTGACCCAGAGTGCTCAAACTTGATATTTACCTCCCTCTAGATGACCTTTACAAGCACGTCCAATTTCGGCCTGATTAAACTTCCAATATGGCCGCCAGGTGGCGTAATCCGAAAATCATCAAATGTGCTATAACTCAGGAACGACTTGACGCAGAGCACTCAAATGTGCTATGTGGCTCCCTCTAGATGACCTTTATGTGCATGTGAAGTTTTGGCCCGATTGGACATCCAATATGGCCACCAGGTGGCATAACCCAAAAATCAGCGAAGTCCTGCAACTTGGGAATGACTTGATGCAGATTGCTCATAACTGACATGTACCTCTCTCTGTCATTTCACTATTATGTCCAAACGGGTGAGAACATGGTCCATGGACCATTTCATTTAGCTCACCTGTGAGCTTTTGTCGTGGTGCAGCGTCCGTCGTCCGTCGTCGTCGTCGTCGTCCGTTAGCATGGCACGTTTCGTAACCACTGGAGCTATTGATCTCAAACTTGGTACATATATACCCCTAGGTCAGATGACCTATGACACCACGTTTTGGTCCGATTCGATTCTTGGCTTGGCCTCCAGGTGGCCAAAACCAAAAACACAAAAAGTGCAATAACTCCTGAACTAATGACTGGATCGTCTCATCATAGGTGTATCTAATTAGGATACATAACATATGTAACGGGTTTTTGATTTGACCTACTTCTCAAGGTCACAGAGGTCAAAGTTCTACAAAAGTGACGAACCTGCCACAGTTCTTCATTATTTCATTGAGCATCTTCATATCTTGCATAAACATGTATTAGAGGGGTACCTTCAAAAATACTGAGTTTCAGTCCGATCGGACATCCAATATGGCCGCCAGGTGGCGTAACCTGAAAATCATCCAAGTGCTATAACTCAGGAACGGCTTGACCCAGAGTTCTCAAACTTGACATTTACCTCCCTCTAGGTGACCTTTACAAGCACGTCAAATTTTGGCCTGATTAAACTTCCAATATGGCCGCCAGGTGGCGTAACCCGAAAATCATCAAATGTGCTGTAACTCAGGAACGACTTGACCCAGAGTGCTCAAGTGTGCTATGTGGCTCCCTCTAGATGACCTTCATGTGCATGTGAAGTTTTGGCCCAATCGGACATCCAATGTGGCCGCCAGGTGGCGTAACCTGAAAATCATCCAAGTGCTATAACTCAGGAACGGCTTGACCCAGAGTGCTCAAACTTGATATTTACCTCTCTCTAGGTGACCTTTACAAACACGTCAAATCTCGGCCTGATTAAACTTCCAATATGGCCGCCAGGTAGCGTAACCCGAAAATCATCAAATGTGCTATAACTCAGGAACGACCTGACCCAGAGTGCGCAAATGTGCTATGTAGCTCCCTCTAGATGACCTTAATGTACATGTGAAGTTTTGGCCCCATTGGACATCCAATATGGCTGCCAGGTGGCATAACCCAACAATCATTGAAGTCCTGCAACTTGGGAATGACTTGACCCAGATTGCTCATAACTGACATGTACCTCTCTCTGTTATTACACTGTTATGTCCAAACGGGTGAGCACATTGTCCATGGACCATTTCATGTTGGGAATCACTGACGTCATTTGTTCAGTCCTCCGCGCAAATAGTACTAGTTTGGGTGCAGTGTCACTATATCGGGAGAATGCGGATAGGTGGCGCTGTGAGGAGTTTGTAAGGCCATGATACTCCTGGTATCGGTCTCGATGATTTTAATCAACATCGACCAACATCCGACGCGAGGGGTAAAAGAGACTATAGGTAACCAACACTCGCCTGGCCTTAGCTGCATTATACAATAAGAGAAGAATTGTCACTTAGTTACCTTTGGGACCCACCTGTCCAGCGGTGTTCTATAACCAATTCTGATGATAATGTGACTCGTTATTCTCTCTTGTCTAAATGATTCTTGAAGGAGCCAGCGAGGGTTAAGTATAAACTAGGAAAAGTGATCCCTTTCCGACCACCGCTTATGTTAGCCAAGTATGATGTGTGGTTCCCAGTCGGTTCATCGGGGAAGATAGTACTCATTCAATCGTCGATAGAAACACCTTTTACGAATGTTGTTGTTTATGCTTACAAAGGTAGCTACTTTGGAATAGACTACAAGACGTCTTTTTTCAAAGATTTCAAAGGTTGTATGACATGTATTTACTTGGGTTACATGTTGTTTTCTATTTCTATCCAACGGAAACGAACCTATCTACTGTATGACGTTAAAAGGGGGGCATTTGAAGGGAACGTCATTATACCTAAAACAAATAAATGCCTTTCCCGAGGAGTAGACTACTTTGCAGTAAGTCTAGGATATGAGGGGAAAGTCGTCGTGGGTTGCCTTAGAAGTTTCATCGGCGCCACCATTTATGACATAAATTTGTCAAACAAAACTGGTCGCGTTCATTTTGTCCTTACAAATGGAATCGTCTTACCTTTGAGGAGGCCACCAAAGGTTATCATCAGAGATATTTACTGTTTTCAAGGAATATACCTCCTTGCCTATCTTCTCATTGATAATTACCGGCTAACAAAATACTCGCCGAGGCAGTTCTTGAGGTACTGCCGTGGTGGTCGTGCCATTCTAAAGTTCAGTTCGTTTTCCAATATGTTGTTCGTGATTTGTGTTCCAAGGCTTATTGCTGCCGGTATTACACGTATTTTTCACCCTAAGGACGGTCTAGTAAAAAAGGGCTCTGGAAAAAAAACGTTTACAGAGAAAATTGCGACCTTTCACCCGAACATCAACGATGGGGTTTCGACTCATTACATATTCAACCCCACCGATGGTGCGTTGTTGCACATTAAACGCTCTCCAAGGACGGCTCCAGGCATGCGAGAGCATTTCGTTTCAGTTGAAGTTTACGGTCGTGTGATAGGAGACTCAAATGCTGATGTCAGGTCGCACCCATGATTGCCTGCAGCAGCGTTAAGCATTACGTTATGACGCCACATGATCCAACGTCATCAGTACGTCATAATGGAACTTTATATCATGGATAGGACAGCGTGACTCTCAGTGACTTCAGATAATCTAAGTGATAAGAGAGTAATAAAATTCATTAAAATTGATAGAAAACCGTTGCCACGGTAACCAGGAAAGTAGAAGAAATAGGCGATTTATCAGAAAATGTGTGTTGGATGACGTGTAAAGTCCGGCGCAGCCTTCGCGCGACCCAAAGGAATGCGGAAGTAGGCTTACCACAAACCACAGGCTGACCACAAATCTTATTCAACACACGACTCTTGAATAACCGATTGGACAGCGTGATCAAATTATACTCTGCTCCACTTTTACACGCAAAAACGAAAATTACAGGCAGCATATCTCTCATGAGTCCTTTACTAGTGTGTAAACGCTGTAGAATGGCCGTAGAATGTATGAATTGCGAATAGACTGTAAATAGTGCCCAGTCATGTGCAGGCGATCGTCGTTGGTAACGCGGGGGTAGATGGCGTAATTAGGTAGCCGCAAGCTGTTGTCAGATTTCGTATTTCCGCATTCCATTGGGTCGCGCGAAAGCTGCGCCGGACTATACGATTGTCCAAAAAATTTGTAAAAAAACAACCGCAATTGGCGAAAATATAAGGGAGAATCATTTTTTAATGAAAACCTGATGTGGTTGCTATGGCAACGTTTCTTTCCCGACTTTCCGGTCATGCGATTTTGTGCGGTTTCTGATATGTTGTTGTCCAATCTCAAAACTACAAGAAACTGTTAAAAAAACTTTTGTTGCGATTTGTTCCAGATTCGGCAGTTTTTTCCATATACATGTATTGAGCCGACTATGCCGTCGCAAGTAGGGAACTGTTCCTGTCAGTAAAAAGTAATAGGCCAACATGGAAGTTTTTGCGACTATGCCGTCGCAAGGTCAACCTGATATTAGCATAAAGCTAGATTCATACTTCGTTTTGCGTTTTGCGCTTTGCGCTTGTCCGTTCCCTATGTTTACTTATGGTACCAACAATAAAACTACTTTTTCTACCAAAACGCAAAGTACGAATGTACCCTTAGTAGGGAACTTTTCCCGTCAGTAAAAACTGATAGGCCAACATGGAAGTATTTGCGGCCCAAATTTGAAATTACAAATTTATGTAACATATCAAATTCGTATGCTGGCCTAAATCTGTAGTTGATCGCGTGCTAAATGGTATCCAAGAGATTGAGGCCATGACAGTCATGTAATAATGCGTTCAGAGATTATTATTCCAAGCATGTAATTAGCACTAATATATCCAAGATGGCATTACGTTTACACTGCCACAAGCCACAGGTTGATGAAATGGAGAGCCCCCTAGTGCCAATAGTCTGAGTTACTCTATTCAGAGTTACCGGAGCGTGGGCCACAGAATTCCAGGAATTGGCCGTTCAATTTTGATTCCCCCCTCTTTTTGCAATTTCAAAGGATATAAAATCGTTATTTTTCAACATATTTAAAAAATTAAAAGACTTTTTTGATATAGTGAAGAAATAGCAGTTCAACTGTATGACTTTGAAGCTGTGCACGCATGGGGTTTTCATTATTTGTGTCTTTAGCCAGAAAGCTGAATAAACATTCCAGGCCAATTATCTGGACTTCACACCTCTTAATTGCACCCCTTCGAAAGGCGTTTTGAAGGGGTCGAAACGGATTTTTCCTCTGTGGGGTGTAAACGTCATGGCGGCGATCAATCATGTATTCATGCGCTGACATAACCAATTCTTTTCAGTGATAAAATCCTGTGCTACATGTACATCTCAGAGGGAGGTGGGCTCCCGAATGCAAATTTTACACGCCCGACGTGTTTGACCTCCTTTTCATCATGTTCATAGGTAAACAAAGTTTACAACTACAGATTACGTCATCGAATGTCGTTTATTCCACCAATCAGATCAACGAAAAACGGTCTTTCGGTTTCATTTCACCTTATCCAGCCATTTGTAACGGTACGTTACGTAGAACAGCCAGTGCCTTGGTCGAGGATCCTGGTGTACACTCCGCATCAAAATAACGTTTATCTGGTGTCATACAATTTCTCCTTCTATCTTGCTGTACTTAAAGGTTTCAAGGTCTGTTACAGGAGCATTCTTGACTATCACCTGAATATTCTTGTCAGGAAGACCGGCAGAAAATCTATCATTATTCAGGAAATACGGGTGTACCAGTTATCACGTGGGAAACTGACTGTAAATCTCCCTCCTCCGCCGAAAGAAAAATGCAAGGTATTTCATCTTACTTATGCAGCCAAACGCTGTATTAACACCGTGGATATGTTAAGATTTGTTGTTTATTGTTTCGTATCAGCACGATCAGCAATGTCCTTGACCTTTTACGACCTACAAGGGAAACTTGAGAATGGTAAAATGACGCATGCTTTCCTCCAGAATTCAACTCTTCAATTTCAACTGCCGATCAAAATCGTGTGGGATAACCTGGATCGTCCCTGGCTGTGTCTGTTTCATGTGGCGAAATATCCCGTTCTCATCTTTATAAACACGGTCAAATATCGCTTGCAGATTCTCCTCATCGGTCAAAACTTATACAACCTACCTACAATACGGCAACAAGAGGTTCCTATGCCAAAAATCTCCACTTACTTTATCATCACTAACGAAGCGTTGGGGTTGTTCGGTGTGAGTTTTTTGTACACAAGGAAAACAAAATATAATCCATGGGGGTATTCTGGCTTTGAAATGCACAAGATTTGTACATCGAGTTTGAATGAAAACAATGATGTCATCAGTCCGCTACGGCTGGAAATGCATGGAGTGAGTGACGATGATAGTAAACTAAACAGAGCGGACCAGGCAACTTTTGACCGAAACAGAAACGTGCGCATGATACGCCTAAAACATAAGAGATATGACGTCGTAAATGTATTTTCACCTCTAAAATAAACCAGTATCCGTGTTTGCTTTCAATTTGAAATTTAGGGAAAACGGACCCGAATGGATGGTAGCGGTCAAAACAAGGGAAAACCAACGACGTTGATGCAAATGTAGGAAGGATAGTACAGGTCTCATGGCTTTTTCTCGGTGAAGCAAGTGAACTGGCCTGGATCCGGATCGAACTGACTCCATGTGAACAGGGCCAAAGGGCTATTATTAAACATTTCAACGTTGTCATGCCTCATTCTTATATATCGTACCTCAAGAGAGAATCCGTGAATATGATTGGCCGAGACGCGTCACGTGAGCGGTGGTCATTTTTCAATGCATTGTCCACCGCTCACGAAAAACAAAATGGCGGCTTTTTTCATAAGACCGCTTCGAATGTCTGAAGTTAAATATTAAGCTAGGAATCCACCATTGACTTTCAAGCTGATTTTGCGTTGCGACTTGCTTTGCAACTTGGCAATCGATCGCCGGAGTGGACTCGCTAGACGTGATTTCCACCAATGGCGAAGATGTGGTCAATTTCAGTCGGCAGTCGGTCGGCGACCAGTATCAGTTCCTTGCGATCGTATTCAATCGCAGGGAATGCTGATGTCAGGTCGACCTTGCGATGGCACAGAACAGGCGCCGACTGACTTTTCAGGATCACTTTGCGTCTGAGGCACGACCGCGTGGAACAAATCAGTCGCCGATATGGTGTGACATGACTGCAGTTGCGTCTCGACTGCGACGATCGGGATCAGTCACCGATCCAAATAATCAGCCAGCCAATACCCAAAAAGACCTCTAATAAAAGTGTTGATGGCATCGGATGTTAAAGTTGTTCCAATGCATGGGTGACGGTAAGATCATGGAATGAACTTTCAGAATCACCCGTTGGCCAAGGCGATTTTGACCTCTAAAGGTGAAATTTCAAGGTCAAAGGTCAAATAACTGACTTTATCATTGGACCCAATAACTGAGCTTTGTACAGGAGGATGGGACCCGATGTACAGCTAACTTTTGAACGGTGGGATTTACACCCCATAAATGTATTACCAACAGATAGAAACATGGTGCCTCTTAATCAAATAAGCATGTTTTTAATTGTTTTCAGTTGTTATGTAATAAGAAATGACGTTGTTTTCTAAATTAACATAAAATTGGTCAAATTACATAAAACCGCCGTTCCCAATTACGGAACTGGTTAAAAACTACAACAAGCCTGGTGGCGTTAAGGTTCACGTAGTGAAGTTATTGTCGAAAAAAAATATCGCAATTGAGGGATATTGGGGCACCATTTTTAGAAATTCTGAACTTCCACCCGACATAGCCCTAAGGATAGTTCATTGGTTTGCCACCAGAGAAGTTATGGCACTACACGTAGAATCCAGGCCACGACTGTTAGAAGTCAATGCATGTAGTGGAAAAGGTCCGGAACGAAATTTGATTGGTTGGTGCCCTATTTGGAATATAATAGGAATTCCCTGACACATTAAGCCATGCACGTCGACATGGTCGAGGCCTACAAAAGGAAACCACAGTATTAACGAGACGTTCGTACAATACAACTATTTGGTTCCTACCAAATATGGCAAACAATGGTTTGAAGACAAAGAAGTTAACATAGGTATTTTGGGCGAAAGGATTTGGTGAAACCTGTGACAGCTATCGGCTATACCACAATGTTTATATGCAGCGGGAATTCCCTTCTCCATGATAACGTTAATATTGTTCGGCGATCTTATTCCAAGATTCAGTAAATTCAGTAAATTGCATCAACTCTCATGCTTCCGAGCTAAACTGCCGGAATTTTAGTGCCGAAGGTTGCATTTTTCTCAGTTGAGTATTATAAAATCAAGATAATGTCAACGTCTTGCAATAGATAAACATGTTTAGAACAATTTGAACCTATTGGTAATCTGAAGTTCGATCTGATGACTTCAAAAAATGCATTTGAAGTGTGATAAATTTACAGTAGAGGCCTCCTGCGCATGCCCAGATTGATTTCTTCCGGTCGTCAATAATATTCTATTGGCTTTGCTGTGGAGGTGGGCGTCGACTACGCCGGTTTGGCTGCGTCACCGTACTATTTTTAGGAGGGCTTTCCCCATGTTGTGGCCGTTCTCCGAAAGGTGACGCCTCTATAGCAAATTCCCTTCCTAACAGTCGTGAGGCAGTGCTCATCCAGGAGGCGATTACCTACACTCGACGACCGGTATAGCATTCTGCCTGCTTTGTTCACCCACGTGGTGAAGATCGACTCATTATTCACAGGGGAGGCAGGCAAGGCGTGTTGATTTCTAACTAGGCCTTTCATAAGAGTTATCTACATTAATAATTCATACCTTCTCTCAAAAAGCGGCTAGTTTATTGTAACCTTCATCCCACAAAATGTATCATTTTACGCAAACAGCAAATTCGTTTGTGATGTTGATTTATACCTAACAATCCTGAAACCCCTACGCCTTCCAATAATAGGCTCGTCCTGCCTGTGTTATTCTGCCATGTATTGGATATCGCGAATGCACAGGGCGTTAAACGCAATTTTTAGGTCAACTAACGAATATTACGGTCCCAGAAGAAATCCGAAGCAGCAAATGTATATCTACTTTTGACTTATTAAGGTTATTCACTAAAAGTTCATCTCTATCGAAGGTTATCCGATTTCATTGGCTTCCAATCTTCAGCCTCACAATGAAAGTTTCCTGCGTGAGTGCGAAGCCCTGGTTATGATAATGTGAATAACCGCTCTATCGAGGAGTGAATCGGGCAAAACCGGTATGAAAAAACCAATACCGCATCAAGCCGACGTGATAGTATCGCACGCCGGAGTGGACATAATTCTGAATTAATATCCACATTAATTCAAACGAATTAATGTCTACATTAAATCGACCAATAGGATTTGATTTTTATATGTGGACATTAAATCGATTTAATGTCCACATTAAATCGATTTAATACCACCATTAATTCGATTTAATGTCCACATTAATTCAAGCAGCTACTAACGCCGATAAATGCACAATCGACCAATCAGTGGAGGTTTCTTTATGTGGACAGTGGGTTGGCATATGAGATACTACGTGTACGTTCTTCTAAAGTTCTCGAATGCACACACACCCGAACCATGGAGAGATGGTTCGGGTGTGTGATACACGCTCCGACTTGCGGTTAATACGTTCGAGCCAACTCGGGTCAGCACTTGGGGAAGATACGCATGTGCAGAAAACGTAAAACAAGTGTGAGAGGAATAAACACGAGCGCAAGTCCGTCAAACAAAGCCCGCTATTGTAATATTCGTATGGTCATGGGACCTGTTTCATAAAGTGACTTTAAGCTAATGGTACCATTAACTCAATGCATTTTCCATTTGGTTAAAGGTGCCATTAGCTTAAAGTCACTTTATGAAACAGGCCCATGGTCTCTATAGCCACATATTCTAATCCCTCGCTGAACAATTGGACCGACTCCACTTTGATTTTCGCGGGACGTTGATCCCTGTCACAGTTCAGGAGACAATACTGGCCTATTTTGTCAATGGTGGGTGGTCGAAATAACTGATATTTTCATCCGCATCGTTGCAATAATTTTTGTGCCCCTGGCGGGGCACCTCATCTTCTGTTTCTAAAAGGAATCTTTTTTTATTTTGTGTGCAAATCACATTTCTTCTACATACCCTAGAATCGGAGTTAAGACATCAATTCAGGTACGACAATGTCCAGCCCACTTCGGCCGGGTGGGTGGTTCCTATCATTGCATAAACTGATTAGACCTAAGCTTCAATTCACTAGTCATTGCGGGGTAGACGGCATGATCCTGTCGGCCTAATCGTTATCACTTTTCATTACAGGGGCCTCATACCAGTATTGACCATGTTCTTTAAAGCGTAACAGGAAAGATGCTTTATTCAGAAAATGATCGCAGTTGGTAACCTCTATTACAACATTTCGCAAGGCCTACTGCCAATGTCACATTTCATGTGTCAGTTTTAATGGGGTTCATTGTGAATGAGCACTGGGCCTATTTGTGTTGGTAAACCAATCAGAAAGCAGCTTGTATTACAGGTTATCAATATGCAACCATGTGACTGTCATAGTAATGAAGTGGGCTGATCTGCAGAGGTGATGCCTTAACTCCGATTCTAGGGTATTCAACCTCAGGACATCCGCACTCCTACCCTAAATTATAAACTCCTCCTTGGTTCCGATAACCCTGTGCCCATATTCATAAAACTACTTAAGTCTAAGTGTGGCACTTATCCTTTGTTTAACACAAAAGATAAGTATCGCACTTTGACTTAAGTATGTTTATGAATATGGACCCTGGATTGTTCTGTATGGAACAATTCACGTTGCTTTACAAAATAGGGTCTGCAGCTCGAACCACTTGACCGAATCGGGATATCTTGGTGTCTTCTTTCTTCTAGAAATACTCTCCATCCAATGCCATCAATAGTTCTGGGCTCTGGGTTGTGGAAGTATGCCTGCCCGTTCTTTTGGACCACCCTGTATAAACCGCGCGACCGAAGTGTGAATCGGACAAAACCGGTGTGGAAATAAAAGTCACTACGTGAACCAATGGGCCATATGAATAAAAAACAGTACCTACTTTTACTAGCAATTTTGAAGTATATACTGCTGTCTGTATGAATAAAACTGAAGTAAATACTTGAAGTAAATAGTACCAACTATTAGTAAAAGTATTTATTATTTACTAGTTCAGTAGTTGCTACAAAGTTAGTAAATACTCTAGTCGGTATGAATAAAGTGGAGTATTTACTCAGGTTTTTCAAGTACATACTCCAAATTTTCAAGGTAGCTCCAGACCTACCTTGAAGCCGAAGTGAGCAGACACAACTTGTTACAATGGCAGCTTTTTTGCAAATTCTGGGCCAAAGGAAGGTATATGCCAATAGGCGAACGTGCCAGGAATACAGGTACCACGCCCTATTCCGCTTTCATGAGGAAAATGTAGTTTGGTTGGTTCAACATTTTATACACTCACTAGCCAAGTATTGCAACAGGTTTTTACTTAATTTCTCCACAGTCAGTCATCGGTCTTTGATTTTCGAATGTGGATGTGACACTTTGAGGTATAATAGGCCTGTTTGTTCAAAACGTTTTAAGGAAAAGTGAATATATCATGAAAATATCAGAATATCAAAATATCACCCATTTGATATCTCGAACATTTTGAAGTGCAAGACGACCACATTTTTACAAAATGAAAACAACGGAAATTCATTCACAACTGCGAAAAAATTAAGCTGAAAATATGCATCATTTTCGTGTTATATGTCATAAAAAATGCCCAATTTTGTAAAAATATC